>JAOUQX010000008.1:4072901-4084828 GCA_028566295.1 Liobagrus marginatus | reverse complement strand
TACCGTATATAAAAAAATCTGACCAGAGTAGCTGTGAAGAAATATGTCCATCTGAAAACAGTTATGGATAAGGAACAATTTCCTATCTATATGTGCTGCTTGATATTCGGATCTTTCCGTTCCTCTCACTCTCTCACACACACCATGTTTTACTTCGCTTGGCTGAGCAGCTGAGCTGTGCAAGGCTGAGAGATCATGTTTATTAGACACCGACATTCACTTCAGTAGACATGCTATGAGGTAGAAAGTGAGACCTCAGGCGGTTGTAAGTTCGAGCCTATTTCTCTTCGTGTTGACTTTTCAAGTGCAAAGCATAAGCCAAGACACCTGCCAAGAATGCAGGGGTAATATGCTAACGGTTGTTGCACAATTCTCAGAAACATGTTTTGAAGTGTTGGAATACTGAGTATCTTTGCATTGACTACATGTTTAACAAAACTTGCAATTTATAAGCAGCATACAAAATACAAAGCATGCATTACATATTAACCCTAAACGTTGTGTTTTTCCACGTCGCAAAATGCACGAATAGATGAAATAAGCATGTAAGTAGTTAACAGTGAATAATATTACATGTCGCTCGCTACACTTTAGAGCACTGACAAATCTCTGTGTACTATGATCGAAAAGTTTCAACAAAGGATGGCAAATCAGCCAGACATAAAGTTAAATCAACATAACAAATTTATTCAGTTATATTACCGTTATAATACAAATGTGGGGTTTAAAAAAAAAAATATATATATATATATATACATACATACATATATATATATATATTCTTTTTTTTTACAATGCCCCATAAAACAGTTATTGAACATACATTTGAAGCATCTTTCACAGTTTGTATGGATGGTAATATAAAAAGCAGTGAATATATATTCATATATATATAGTATATAAAGATAAAGAGCATGCTTGTTGAGCTACTCTTCACAAAAATACAGTTTCTCACAATAGAACTTGTGACTAAAATAATTACATTCACATAGTAAGCGATGAAGTATTTGTATGAGCCCAAAAAAACAAATCAAGACAAACAGGATAATATGGCTTTGTTAATGTAAAGTAAAAACAAAAACATAGATTTTTGCATAAATTGTGACTATAATAGGGATTAAGCCATTATTACAAAAAGGCCTATCATACAGTCACTTATTTTATTATACAAGCTAATTATTGTATGATCTGAATCACAGCGATGTCATATCCTGTACGTCCAGGAGCATAGCATCTTGCTTTGTCCGTAAACTGTCCCTCACCACCAGATGCTTTACTAATTCTGAGCTCAAGTCTGTAAGTTTAAATAATTACACACACACACATGTGAAAAGATCTTTTAACATCTTGAAATCATACGTTGTCCAAGTTAACCTCTACATATTTGCATACATGCATATGCATATTTAAAACCCATACAACAAAGAAAAGGGTGCACAAACCCTGAATGTCTTCATGGAGGGACGTCCTGAGAGCATTTAGCTGAAGCACGGAGCAGGTTTGTAGATCACTGTGGCTAAGCTTTCTTCTTCTAAAGCTTACATCCTTGTGGTTCAGCTGCTGCATTATCAAAACATTGTTTTGACACAACAACGAGTGAACGAGTCAGCGATATGACATCACAACGTATTATAATACGCAAAGCTGGAATGTGTTGAACGCACCTGTTGCTCCCTCTGTTCAGCCAAAAGCTTATCACGGAGCTCACTCAGAGCTGCTCTCACTTCCTGTTTCAGGCCGGCAGATTGTTGCCCCTGTCCCTGTGACTCGTGTGGCATCTGGCCGTGAAAACGTAGAGAGAGGTTCTATTAATTACTAGCCTATATCCTGTATGCAAATGCAGATGATTTTTTGAGATTAATGTTCACCTCTTTGAAAGACGCCCCTTCATCATCCTCTTGATCACTTTCAGTATCGTTGATAAAGCACAGCTGGAGTTTTTTAGGACTGTTAAACCTATAAACACAGATTGTGTACCGTGATGATGACTGTCCAAATTATGTTTCACAAAACACATCATTATAAAAGCTGATCAGAAATATTTTGTCATTCGCTAGTGATGATTAAATTTTTCCTTATGTTTCTATATATTCCTTATTTGACCTTATTTTTGTGGATTTTTTTAAACATAATAATTGCAAATTATGGACTTATCTATTTTTGGCATATGAACATCACTTCTGTAATAATAAAAATATTATTATTGTATTATTGTTTGTGAATAAACTTTAACATTACCAAAAGAGGCTATTGCTTTAATGGGTTTAATTCTGTGGGCAGATTTGCATGTTTTATTCTTTCTTTCTTTCTTTCTTTCTTTCTTTCTTTCTTTCTTTCTTTCTTTCTTTCTACCTTTACATGATTAATAAAGTTTTGTATGATAGATTATATTTTATTTATTCATTTTAAATCTCAAAAAAATGTTTTTGTCACAAAGGATATATTACCTAATTATAAAATTGTAACTTACTTTCAGCTGTCACATGACCCCATCAACCTTTAAAACACATTGGGTCTATTTTTTGTGCTGTAGCTAAAAAGCAGTCATAACATACCGATATGTAATGCATGGAAAACGGTGTCCTCCAAGATCATCGGCAGCTTCAAACTGCATTTTGTTCAGTGACTGATGCTTTGCATGGTGCCAGGGCCCTTGCCCTAGCTCTTGATCTGGGAAAGCCATGGACTGAAATCAGATCACAACAAACATGGAATTTACAATCATATTTCTGCCCAGGGTCTTTCCTGCCTCACAGCAAAAAGGTCATGGGTTCGATTCCCGCTCAGGGTGTTTCTGTGTGGAGTTTGCATGTTCTCCCCGTGCTTGCGCGGCCTTTTCCCCGGGTACTCCGGTTTCCTCCCGCCTCCAAACACATGTGATTGGGCATAAGTGAATTGGCTACTCTAAATTGTCCATAGGAGTGAATGTGTGTGTGAATAGTTGTCTGTCTCTAAGTGTTAGCCCTGTGATTAACTGCTGATTGTACAGTGTGTACCCCGCCTCACACCCTAAGTTAGCTGGAATGGACTGCAGCGCCCCCACGATCCTGAACAGGATAAGCGCTAGATAATGAATGAATGAATGTTTCACATGAATGCTGGGACAGATAGTATAAGAGAAGATGATCCCTAATAGCAGAAGCTTTACAAAACCTTTGACTGCTGAATGATTGTTTTCAAACCTCAGCTTTTTCCCTTCTCTCTTCCTCCTGTTTCTCAAGCTCGGCTATTCGCAAGCTCAAGTCCTCCCAGTGCATGATGGGAAGATCCTGGTCATGTGTGTAGGGCTCCTGGCGGTGCTGAGGCTGGTTCTGTGCCACAGTGCTGGCAACAGAAAGAGCAGGGTCATCAGCATTCTGTTCCTCCTGCCCACTGCTGTCCACCTCCACTTCCATGTGCTGATTAGTGAGGGAAACTCATTTGAGACTAAAGTCATTTGTGCTTAAATTAAAACTGCATGTCTCAGTAATCATCTTTATCAGATCTGAGTCTCAAATTCAGGCTTTTAGTATAATTGAGAAAATACAAAAATGTAAACAAAGAGAGCAAACTTTAACAGATATAGTTTAGTCACAGGGTGTTAGTGTAACACTTGAGATCCCATACATTTAGTGAAATATCATTTAACGGTTTATGACGTTCTTCTTAATAGGGTAAAAAAATATAAATATTTATGCAAGTGAAAGGTATTTATTTCTTAAATAATTAGCATGCAGCCAGCGAAAGTTTTGAGGACCATACCACACATGCCAAAGTCTGTTTTTCTAAGGGGGCGGATGTCAAAAAGTCTCTTCCTTACCTCGCCTTATCGCAACGCTGATCTTGACACATAAACTGCCATTACGGTCCAAAAGATATGGTACATAAAAGCGAACAAATTAACAGAGTTCAAGTTAATTACGTCTTAGTAGTTAATCATTCCTCTGCGTAGAGGAAACCCCCCTCCCCACCTCACACTTCCCGCCGCCCCGTCCGGTCGCAAGATCCTTCCATTATGTCCCTGTTTGTGTTAAGCAAACGTTTTTAAAGCTCCGTTAGCAATTTTTTTACAGAACGATTTCGGTTTTTTCACCCCAAAACGAATAGTCGAGTTAAAATCTGCACTCTTGAACCTCAGATAAGGTTTAGCTACTTTTGGAACCAAAGTGGAAGGGGCGGCCGGATTGGGAAGAAACTTTGGTGTCCAATTTCACAATGTTCGGAGATGACGCCTGAAAGCAGATGGAAAAGCTCCGAAATGACTCACGTACTTCATATAGTCTGATAAAGTCGGAGTGACAACAGTGTTTATTATCTTTATTTATTATTAACTGCGAACAAATTCTCAGTCACAGTTAACATACAGTGCTTTTCCTCTAAATTAATGTGGCTTTATACCGTAACGCTCAGCTTGAAGATAAACATATTTGTGAAACAATTGACATGCACATAAATGTAGCATGTTGCTAACTAGAGCGGCAGCAATAAAACCAATAACAAACACCAAACCACAGCACACGTTATTCGCAAGAATACAGACAAGATTACACTTTATCTCGACTAAAATTTTATGTTTTACATCACCAACACATTTTAATTTTCTTGCCATCAATAAAGCAAAAAATACCTTGGCATAGGAAACTTTCATTCCTCTTAGAAATCCACATATGCATGTGTAGGGAAAAATGACTATTATTTCTTCCATCCCTGTCAAGACCACCAGAATGCATTTCAATAGGATGTTTTTGTGAAGTGGTAGCTCAGCAGTTAAAGTGTTGGACCACTGTTGGGGCCCCTGAGCAAGGCCCTTAACCCACGACGCTCTGGATATGAGCATCTGCCAAATGCTGTAAATGAACATGTTTGGTCATGTGGGACAACCTGTTAAGAGTATTTGAATTTGCTTCTAGCCTTCTTCATGACATTATTCAAATCAGATTTCATTACCAGAATTTGGTAAAAAAATAAATAAAAATTTCACCAAAGGTAAATCAGCATAGTTTCAATTAGATTTCTTAATTTGCTTTTCACTAGACTTATCAAACAATAACAACATAACATGTTGGTCTAAGTAATTCTGTGCAATTCATTTCCTTCACTAATAACAGCAATTTCCACATTTTTTCTAAAATTCTATATTAGTAGATTAGGTAAAAAAAAATCACAGTAAAACACTTCAAGGAAACAAATATCTTACAATTAATATCAGTGTTCTAAATAAATATATAAAAACCTTTGTGTAATTTCTTTGTGGAAATTTCTCACAATTAATTTTGCTCGGTCATGTAATTAGTCATCTTGATTATAAATAAACATTTATGCATGATTTGCTCATTGTTAATGTTAACTAAAACCTATTTTAGATCCATACATGCACTATCAATATATGGAATATTTTTGACATGACAATATCAAAAGAAATTTTAAAAACTTTTTAAAGTCCGTTCCTGCATTTGTACCTACAAATGCTTAACAATATTAAATCTGTTTTTACTTAGAGCCAGAAAACAAATGCTGATGTTTTAGAGTGATCCAATTAACCAGATTTTCCAATGTAACTGGATATTCTTGAAATTCAACCTACTTATGTCAATAATGCATGTTATACTTGGAACACTTTATGGTTCTAGGATGCCCACAGAGACACTTCTTATACCTTAAATACAAAGTTTCCTTTACATAGAAAATAATAGATTAATCTGTGGTGAAAAGGTCACATGGACGAGACAACTGCTATGACATCCTCTGTGCCCTTAATGTGGATTTTCATAAAATTCCCATCTTTAATGAGATAAAGATCTAACCATTGTAAAGTCTATTGAACAAGTTTTTGGAATCTATCCGAAAGTTTTAGTCCTTCGTAAAAATTCAAATAGCCTAGGCGTCTTCATTTTGTTTCAATCTATAAAAGGGTCTAATTCTACAATTCATATTGATTGTGAAATTAATATTGTGTACAGGGAAATATACAGTTTTGTTAAAGCAATTCTGATAAATCTGATGAAGAACTAATTTGATCGTGAAGGAGTGCTTGTAATGATTGCATTCACTGCTACTAAACATCTCTAGCTAAACATGACCTGTTTGTACAGACGGTGCATTAATAATCTGCCAATCAGTAGCATTAACCAGTCTGTAATTGATTGCTCTGTAGACCTGAGGATTTGCTCGTCGTTGTCTGCCTACTTCCTCGTAGAGACACTGTATAACTGGACTTGGAGGTGGCAACCTTGCTGTTGTCGCCAGACTCTTATAGTAATCCCACTGCTCAGAGTCCATTTGTAGCAGGTGTTTCACCTGAACACCCATTTCTATCTTTCTTTGCCTCTCTCTTTTTGCATCCTCTTCCATCAACTCACGTGAGGGCAACTGCACAGTGCCGTCAAGAACTGCAAGTGCGAACTGGACCTGGACGAAAGATACAACAAAGAGAAAATTTCACAAAAAAGCATGAGAACAAGCTGCTTACATCATTAAAAACACATCCTGCTTTCGAATCATGTTTTTTTTTTAGATGCTTACCTGATAATGGAAGTGAAGAAAAGGGCAGATGTTTTTGCACAAACCTATAAAAAACAGTGAGGGAAAGGTTGGAAGCACAAGGTACTTGTAAAGAAGAGCCACTAGGTGGGGCTGCACCTCCAGGCCAAGCTGTTTCAGGCAAAGGAATGGGAAGTGGTACTTGTATCCAGTGCAAAGCAGAAGAACTTGAGCGTGGGCCACTGAACCATCCTGGAAGAACAGAGAGCCATCATCGAGCACCTTCACTATAGGAGGTGCTTGCTTGATTTCGGGAGGCAAAGAAAACGGCAAGGACTTCTGATGGCTCAAAATTACCTAGTGATGAAGATAATAAAACCGTGAGGTAGAAGTCAGACTCAATTTCCAAAGGCACACATGTACATCACAAGTAACTATTGAATGATAATTACATGTAGACAATTCAACATCCTAACTACAGATAGGTTTACAAAGGGTAAACCAACATTACATGCCTGAGCAAGATGTTTGGACCACCACCAGCTACCAAACAGCTTCACTATATCTTGATACTGATTCTACGAGTTTGTATATTGTACTGGAGGGAGGAATAAGAATTTATCTATCTATCTATCTATCTATATAGATATATCAAAATATATTTCTTATTTCACCATCTTGAAACACCATTTTCTTTCTTGATTCTATTTACATGGCGGAAGATTAGAACGCTCATAGAAATGTCGGAGAAGCAGCATTTTTGGACACAGACCATCATGCCACATGCCGTTTTCAGTTGTAAACTTTATCACTGTGTATTAGATGCTTGTTTTACCTGAGCTTTAACTCGAGCCAGCTCAAACGAGATGTCAACCCCAGATGCTCCAGCGCCCAAGACCAAAACAGACTGACGGGCAAAAGGCTCGGGGCAGCGATAAGAGTGACTGTGCATCACCTCTCCTGAGAAAGGACAAGTAGTGGAATAGAGCGCAAATTCATTGCGAGAGGAGAATTTTAGAAATAAAAAAAAAAGCAAGCAATATATTGAGTGTGAGCGTAACGGACACTTTCAGGGTCGTGTTTGTTTTGAACTGAACATTTGCTGCACCTTTAAAATGCTCTATTCCTGGAATGGAGGGCAAATGGGGCGCAGAGTAATGACTGTAGAAAAGAAACGAACACATGAGTCATGCCTAGAGGTCTGTTGCTCTTTTCTCCTTGCAGCTTTTTTCACACCTATTCCTTATGAATGGTTTAAGCGTGCTTAATCAGATTCTAGCAGCAAAGGTGAAATCAGTTGGAGTTTAACCAGAAAATTAAGCTCTTTTCAGAAAATAAAATTCATCTTAACAAAATGGCATCAAGGGATCAACTTCACACTAAGTGCAAGTTGATTTTGTGTGTCTCAAGAGCAGAAATGACATTCCTCACCCACTGCAGATGAACACAGAGTCGAACGTCTGTGTGCCATGTTCTCCATGCATGCTACACGAAATTACCTCCCACCTCACGGCCCCCCCTTTATCTGTCTCCATGGAGATGGGCTTCACCTCTTCCACCGTTGTGTTAAACTGTCGGGGAGCAGGAGACAGGGCCATCACAAGCATTATTTTAGCCTCGAACACAAAAACGTTACTCACTAATTCCAAGGGACATTTACTAGCCGCTCCTCATTGGCACTCATGTGCAGATCTGATTGGTTGTGTTTTCTGCTACTGTCTCTATGGCACTGTTTTCAGTCTGTGGTCAATGAAGTTGATACTGTTGGAAAATCAGTATCAATTAATATTACTGCGGCTGCCAATGAAAATGACACGCTTTGTACAACATGGTTAAACATGCTGCATACGGTATTACACCATTTGTAAAATATGCACGAAAATAATAAAGAAATAATGATTTCTAGTTGAAAACCTTAATGTGTCGTATAATATCGTGGCTCTTGCAGTAGGCCTCTAAATACTGCTGAACATCCCAGTGGGTCAGAAAAGAGGGCAAGTGGAAGTCGAAGAGAAAATCAGGAAACATCATGACCTCTTTAGGCAGGTTAGTTCTGAGAAGTAGAAAACATGTTGATCAACACAACCACACTGGACACAGCAGTAAATCGGGGGTTTACACAAATGAGCATTCATCATTACCATTAAAGTTCAAAGTTCAAAGTTTATTGGTCACATGTACATTATACGCGGTACAACATACAGTGAAATGCTTTGGCGACAACCTGAACGTTTGCTAAATGGGGGGATACATCTCTTTACATAATTCTCATTATATCAATATATTAGTATTGTATATAATATATATATATATACCTTGGATAACATGGAAAATGCTTTTATTATTATTTAATGACCAGTGACATACTGGTAATATTTGAGATTACGAAATGCCCAGTAGTGACTTTCAGTACATCTATCTACCTTATATCCAGAAAATTTCATGAGGTACCATGTATCCCCCATATAGGTACACGTTGTAGATAATAACAAAGGCTGATGCGAACAATTGACCAACCCTCTTTGGCTACATCAACGGCGGGTCACAACCACAGGAAACATCTGTTATTACGTAGTTGTGCATTAAAACAGATGTGGTGATATGGCAGTCACATTTTATATGGTGCTGCTCTGGTATGCACTGAAACAGAAGCATTTTGGGCTTGGCTTCAACTCGTACACTTGTAATAGTGCCACATTCACAATTGACAGTGGCACTAAAACACCAAAACATTTGATCAGTGGTCCTATGCTCCCAAAAACTGTGCATGGATAATTTGTCCAATTTGCAGCTTCTAAACACTAACCAAGCTAACAGACACTATTTGCTCAGAGGTATAAAAAAAAAAAAAAAAAAAAAAAAAAACTTTAAACATTTTTTATATTTAAAATTATACTTCACTTGCTCTTCTGCTAATTGTTTGACCAAAGTTGGTTTATTTAAAATATGAGTGTTATTTCGTGTGCTATATGCACCTGATTAAGTGGCCATTGAGTGTGTGATTTGTTATGTAATTTACGTTCTGTGAATGTGAAGGGGTGATAAACCACCTGAGGTCTCTGTACATGCTGCTGTGGATCTGCCGGCCATCTCCAGAAGTATCCACGCGCTCCTCATAGTACCACGTGCCTCCCACGTGCGCACTCTGCTCGAATACCACGGGCGGTTCGAACGATTCGGCTCGAGACAGGATGTGACGAGCTGCACACAGTCCCGCTGCCCCTGTTCCAACTACAGCCACACGGTGTTTTCCTAAACGATTCATCACGTTTACTCACTGTGTGGAGAGACGAGCAGGAAAAATGAACACACACACAACCCCACCACACACAGGAGTCAAGCCGTTAGAGCTACTGCTATTCAAATTACTTTACATAAAAAAAAGATAAAAATGCAGCTCAGGAATGTACGGTAAGAAGCGCCATTTTAGGACTGAGTGCAAAATAAACGACTCACTCTGTCGTCATCAAGGCGACGGAATACTTACTGAGAACTTTGAACTTTAAACTCCTCCTGGTTCACTTTTTCAGTCTTTTTTTGTACATATGCAGCAAAATCAACGTGAACGAGTCATCAACTAAACATTAGTAACAGTCTAATGTGGTTTTACCACTTTTCTATCAGTTATTACATTTATTACAGCAGAAGGTATTGCTGGAAATTCCGAGATATTCTGTCAGTGACACAGGCGAAAGTGTCACTTACATTGATCAGTTTTACTGTTTATCACACAACTTAGAAATTCCCATGACATTAACTCCTAGTATTAGGCCAGCAGTATTAGTGAATAAATGCTAATATATAAAGCATACATATAAGTGAAAAAAAATCGACATATTAACGTTATACTAACTGCTAAAGTTTAGTTATTATACATATGTGTATGTATAATGTGTGTGTGTGTGCGTTTGAAAACTTGCCTTCATGAACTTATGAGGACACAAATTTGCACAAATGTATTTTAAGTAGAAAAATCTACTTAAGTACAGTAAGAAAAGTATTTGTACTTCGTCACTTTCCATCTCTGCTAATACGTTAGTTCTGTTTATTTTCCCTGAACACCTATATGCAGTTTGAGTGTCAAATGAGTGTGTGAGTAACATGAAGCTTGGTGTTGAGAGTTTCGACGAACATGAGATGCTTTGCAAAGCTGTAGCGGCTGATGGAGCCATGCGGTAGTTGAAGGTCCATAAGTGAAGTATGATAAAGTAGGTGAGAGATGAGGGTACACGAGTTTACTGAATAATATCAACATATTTACTTGGTGCGCACCTGCAGTTTAGTTTATGATGTTTCAGTATTGGATAGACTGAAAAGCTGGATGAGTCACATTCAGAGCATGAGTCATTTAATGAATGTATTTTTTCTTTTTCTTTTTTTAACAAAAAGAGTGCTACATTTTGGAACACTTTTATCTCGTAAGTGGACAATAATGTTGTGCTGTACTGTATATCCATTTTATGATGTATATTTTATATGTATATAGATTCTATATTTCTATATTTTATATATATCTAGATTTGATGTACTTAATACAAACAATCAACACAAATATACTTCTATATTTTGTGGGTATATGCCTGGTGTGTTTCCAGAGTGCTTGTTAGTGAGTGTTGTCTCAGTGTTCTGTATACACCAGACTTTATATTGTACATCGTGACCATCCCTAGCTCTAGTGGTTTCCAATTTTTTTGCACAAACATGGATCTTTCTGAATTATTGTGGTCTATTGTGATACAATAGCATCAGTAATAGCAGGAAAACACCTAATACAGATCTTAATAGCAAGAAATGTAACAATCCATGCTCTAAATCTGTTGGTGCAGTGCTATGAGTGCTTGATTCACTATTTAAAAGTGTTTTAGGGAAAAATCTGGACAGAAGACAACAGAGATGTACTCAAGGCAAAGGATCAACTGAAACACATCCTGCTGGACTCCTTTCTTGGAGTTCATTCAGGTTCATTCAATGCAATCATTCAGGAAAGCGCTCTTAGAAAAAGATTAGAGCTTCATGGCTTATTTGTAGCCCAATAACAATTTGATGCTAAAATCAAGAGAGTTTAGTAATGCGATGTAGAAGGACCTTTGGTTGCCAATTGACCCTGAGGGTAATACAGTGATAGACCTGGGATTTTAAGTTGGCGAGCTTGTATATGTAAGGAAAGGATTGGATAGGATAGGATAGGATAGGTTGGGTGTCATAGCAGTGGTATAAAAACTATTTGAGAGTATGACTTCATCAACATTTTGTGTCTAAAGCAGTGTTTCTCAAATAGTGGGGCACGCGCCCTTGGGGGGGCTCGTAGCGATGCCAGGGGGGGCCTGAGAACCTTTTTTACCACAAGGAGTAAAGATTTTTTGGTCCGAACAAAAGCACATAGCAGGAGATATATTAAATGTAGATAACAAACCCTTAAGAGACACCATGAAAAAATACTTGACAGGATTGAAGAGAAAGACGAGGAT
>JAOUQX010000008.1:4042719-4059706 GCA_028566295.1 Liobagrus marginatus | reverse complement strand
ATATATGTATACACACACACACACACACACACACACACAGTATGTGGCATAGTACTCTATATATATATATGCTTAGTTTAAATAACTTATTAAATTATACCTAACTACTAACAAATGATGCAATCCTCCTGATACTACTGCAACCTTATGCGCTACAGCATGTGAGATTTGTCATTGTGAATTGTTGAGTACCTTTTTTGCATATTCATATGTCCCCAAAATATTTGTGTTATTAAAAAACAAATTCTGATTTCATATGTACGAAAAGGCATTGGGAATGTCCATGCTTACAAACGTGGGGTTGTTTAGTCTCTAAATATACATTATCATGTGCTAGCATTAGTAAAAAAAAAGATAGAGATGGAGCGAGCGAGCGAGCGAGCAAGAGAAAGAGAGATTTGCGCGTGTGTGTGTACACTGTATATAAATTGGCAGGTTGTAATTAAATGTGCAGACCTCTCCACTATCTCCTCCTCCAGCCGTGCGCCAGTGACGCACATGCCGGCTGCAGAGAAGTGAGTCATCCAGCCCGGAGGATCACCACCCCTCCCTCTGTCTCTCCATCCTCCCCACCCGTCTCCCCTTTACCTTTCTCCCTCCATTCATTCCACAACATGCGCTCCATGTCTCCAGCCTGCTTGCTTCCCCCTTTTTTATCCTCCAAACACATTATACAACGTGGACAATCCCCTATCATCATTTTATACGTTCCAACAGATACCTATCACCGCTCACGTTCCTACAACTTGTTCTCCCAGGGCGTCACTCTAATATATTTAGCTTTTTCCTCTCGTTCGTTTCCTCAATTTTTAAAGATAAGCCGCTGCCTTGCTGGCCTTTTTAGCCCGAAGCATTTTCGCATCCAGAACAAAAAGTCAGAGGCGGCAAAGATGATGCGGCAGCTTATCTCTTCTGAACTATGTGCAAAAATTACAACGCGGATGACTTTTCACGCTTCGGCTCTCATCCTGCTGTTAGAACGTGTGAGTAGTGATCGATGGCTCTAGAGTATAGAAACAGCTAAACAAAAGGAAGAAAAGAAGCGATGCATTATGTGACAATGAAACCAAAGTGTTGGAAAGACAACTGTGGCTAGCCACGATTGCTCATAATTAATTATTACCTTGGGCTTTGGACAAAGGCTCAAGCTGCCAAAGGATGACAGTGACAAGGAAAAACAAATGAAGCGTGGAGTAGAGACAACACAAAAAGGTGTAGTGTTGATTCAGTGAGTAGACCTGACCAATCTTATCAGTGTGCTGCAGTTGTAAAGCCAGCACTGTGAAGTGGCCCCTATTCACTCCAGCTTTTAATCATGCTGGTCCACTCTCACTGAGGTCACACATAGTTCTGTGATCATTTAGAGAGTGAGTGGGAAGAAAACATTAAATTCATGACTCATGTAATTGTGTACACTTGCTGGATCCATTCTTTTTTTTCCCCCAAGTAAGAGTAGTTCATCCCCAGCAAAAAAGAAGCAATTTAACGCCTAGCTTTGCACGCTTATCCAATTAGCTTCATCCAGCATGTGACGGGCGCAAGGGAAACACTGACGTTAGGAAGCATTTTTATAGCCATAGAACGTGCTTCAAAGAACAGCATCTGTATTATGAAATGGAATCAGTTTACCTGATTAAAAAAGAAAAAGAAAGAAGTGTTTGGGAGGAAAAGCAGGGCGTGAAATTTGGGATGGGAATTGACTCCGTAAGTGGATGAATAAAAGTGTATGTATTGAAATCCGGAGACTCCTGTGTCACTGCTCTGACTCATGTAGTTCTCAGGGGACTGAGATGAGATGGTAAAGTCATAGTGAGTGCACTTCAGTCACAAAACCCGGCTCCTCAGCAATCCTTAGAAACCCTTCTCTTCCAGCAATCCTCGTGTTTATGATACTGGATCTTTTAAGAGTCAAACAGTTCTCAAGAGGTTTCAGTTCTGCACCATCTGAAGCTTTAATAAGTTGGAAAAGACTACAGTCACTAAAGTACTTGTACTATGAGCTTAATATAACCTAATACAGGACAAGCTGCACTGTCCAGGCTTTAATAACAGGCGCCATAAGCATTCAAGTAGATCACAGGGTGATGGTGGCTCAACGGAGGAAGGGGTCACCAACATGGTGCCCGCGAGCACCAGGTCGCCCGCAAGGACCACATGAGTAGACCGCAGGCCCGTTTTAGAAATAGCCCACCATAGCACCACTTACCAGTGAGCTGCAAGTATATTTTGCGTACCTATTCTTTTTTAAATCAGGCTTACATTAATGTAAACTTTAAAATATAACTACTTATAAAGATTTATAGAAATAAAGTGTTGCATAGTTGCTATTTATCTGTTTCCTACCTTGTTCAATCATTGCTGATAATTATTTTGAGAAATCATTAACATGATCAGTGTATTCACATATACGAATAATATTATTTAATATTATTTATAAATAATAACATAATTAAAGATAAATTGAGCAAATGTGTTATTTCAGAAGTGAATACCAAACTGGTAGCTTTTCACATTAATTGGTACCCAAGAAGTGGCTCTCAGTTTCAAAAAGGTGGAAGACCCCTGGACTAGGCAGTCTTGTAACCCAATTGATCTCACTGTATAAAACTAAGGAGGCAAAGGTTGGAGGTTTGCTCATGACCCCAACAATTGCACTTTTGCTGTACTACAATTTGAGCTTCCTGTCAGAAGTCTTACCTACAGAGCTACCCCTGCACACTTTCTTTACCACACAGCCAGCCATGTGATAGATCAGGATGTGTTCTATGATACATCTTTAAAAACAGATGATGTGTGCATCCCAGCTTTTTTCAGCTAATAAGGAGGTGTGAAAGGACCATGAGCAGTTGTCATTGATGTGCACTCCCCAGAATTTCAAGTTGCTCACTGTTTTTATTGTCCACACCACCCATGTGTAGAGGGGTGTGAGCTACGCATGTCTCGTCTGTAGGCAGCCCCATTGTTGATGGTGATGAACCCCACAATAGTGGTGTCGTCAGCGAACTTAATGATGTGTTTGCTGTGATGTTTGGCTAAACAGCTGAGTGGGTGAGTGTTGTGTACAGCTTAAGACACAGTACACAGCCCTGAAGCTTCTCGGAATCCTGATTGTCTGTGGCCACTTCATTGGGAAGTCAAAAATTCAGTGGGTTGATTCATAGCTGCAATTTTCTCTTGTCAATTTGACATGTGACTCTAAAGGTAAGCCCAAAATTATACACAATGAATAGAAAATGTCTACAAACCACTGATTCGCCCAAGATAGGTCATGTGAGAACTTTTTCCACCTACAATTTTGTTTTTCCACAAAAACTTTTCCTCATAAACATGTTAGAAAATAAATAAATAAATAAAAATCTTACAACCAACTTTTTGCATAACGGTGCTTACCCTTTCATTGATGTCTAACATCAATTAAAATGATTCTGATTAAACCAAAGATAAGCTAAAAAAAGATAAGCTGTTTCTGTCTGATATTCTTCACATCTTAATTCTGACGCGCTGGTCTGCAAAGGTAGTGAAGGACATTGATTAAGAGAGGAGCATAAAGAAATTTGCCAAACAATTAGCTGTACCATGAAACAATGTAAAGGTCGTCATCAACAAATAGAGTTACTTGCGCACTATAGCGACATCACAAACAGAAGGTCCTTACTATGGGCAAGAGTCCTACGGCGACATTAAAGGGTCTACAGAAAGTACTGAATTCTCTCCGCATATACTGTAACACCGCCTCTTATATTCATCATAGGTCTGGACTTTAGGGTAGGAGATAAGATGGAAGCCCTTTCTCACAAAAAAGGATCCAAGATCCTCCATGATCCATGACCCATGACTCCTCCCCACGTTCAACACTACCTCATAGCCAAGCCATAATATAGTTCTATGAAAACACTGTTGCAACCTGTGGGTCTATGAACGCTAGAGGCAGTGAGAACCACCTGGACATTCCAATCTTGGCTGCTATTAGTACACAAAAAGTTGATTTGACATCCGTCTGTGTTATGACTCTTCCCCATTCTCCCTTGCGTATGCATTGACAGTAAGACTTATGTTGAGTGCAGGACTTAAAGTCCTTCATGTTTCTCAGGGTAGAATATATTTCGGTACCACATGGTCGCTAAGGACTACAATTCCCAAGCACACATTAGATACCATTCACTTAAACGCTGATTAGACCTATTATTGACCCTGAATTAGCTGCATTAGATTTAGCTAATGACACACAACCCTATAAGTACAACTTACAGATTGGCAGCGTGAAGTATACACTACGAGCATTTGCTAAGTAGATACCTAGCCTTTTTCTTTCTGCATACCTGTCCAGGTTTCTGATTTCCTCTTTGTTGCATTTACAGTCTTTTTATTTCTCTGATAGCCCTATTCCTCCTAGGTGACTTTGAATTGCTTTTGTTGTTGGATTGTTGTTTTTAAACTTGGAATTTCTGTACTTGCATCTACCTCATCTTCTGAACTGTGACAAAAAGAGGACATAAGAAGAGCTTGACTGGAACAGCGTGACCATTGGTTTCTATTTTTCAGGCATTTTTGCCTTTGATGACAGAATCGAGTGCCGCGGGAGAGAGAGAGAGAATGGGGGAAGGGGTCGTGAAAGGACCACGAGCCGGAATCAAACTCGAATCGCCCGGAGCGCAACAGCACTGTATACGTCGACACGCGCTACCGACTGCGCCGCCACGCCGACAAGCGTGACCTTTCTGTACAGCTGTAGCGCTTTCAGCTGAACCATCCTTCATACCAGGTTATACCTTTGTCTAGTTATATACATAGCATTTCAGATAGCCTTATGTGATTCTAACTTTGCTTAGGCATAAAAAATGGTCATTTGTGATTAGCAAGCTGTTTACACAGTCTGGGCAGGAAATGTATGAACCAACAACTGCTTCCTAAAGATGGTCAGTGCCAAAGTCAATGACTTCCATGAAGACTGTTTTACAACAACAAGCTAAGTTAACACCTGAACTGTAAAGTGCTGTACAGTTCACAGGCTCACAGAATTGCATGAACATTTTAGCAATATATATTTCCTTGTCCGTCAGGTCAATAAAGCCTACGATAAAAATATGTACATTTTTCATATATATACACATATATTTTCAATATAAAAAGAAGTAAATATGAACAAGGGACAGTGAATGTAACAGACTTCTGTTCGGTTCTCTCGGTTCTTTTACAAACGCCATTTCTAAAAGAGTACTATACTCAAAATAATCCATGAAGCACCAGTGGTACAGTTTGATCAATTCCGAGCTTTGTGCAATTAACCCATAGCGATGTTTTAATAAGCTTAAAACCCAATTTTCAGCCAAGTAAACTACAGCCCTGAAATATCAAGCCTAAATCAGCAAGTTCATACATAAAAAGATTTTCAGTTGTTTGTTCCATATTATATAACACCTACAAACCAAACAACAGTATTACGTTCACTGCTGTGCGATTTGCTGACGGGTGCAAATGACCTGAGCGTACGAGGCACACCATGGCATGATTTGATGGATTGAATCAGACAGCGGTAATTAAACGATTAATAGTACTTAGCTCAAGTCAGTTCATCTCCCAGATTGGCTCCCATGGGACCTGCCATCATAAGGAACATTACACAGATATTATCTTGAACCTCGCCTACACATAAACACAATCAGCATATAGGAGGAGGTCGGTTCGCACATATTCAAACATATATCGTAAGTAGCACCATAACAGCAGTGTGAGTATGGTATTAGGTGCGCCTCTAGGGAAATGGAGTCGTGGAAGAGAGGAGTACATGAAATGGCAAGACAAAAAACACCACAAGACATATTCGCATGTTTCATATTCTCAACACACTTCATATTCTCTTTTTTTTTTAATTAGGCAGACCATTTACAATGTGTAAACTGTAGCTGAAAGTGCTTTAAACCATACTACAATTAGTCATCTACTTACACACTGACAAGCAATAATTGTCTTTCTATGACTTGAGAACTATTTAACCTTTTTCTGCTCATGCGAAATTGGTTCTTGGGTTGGATGGAAAAGGAGAACAAAAGACGATTCTTTCCTTTCGGAGCTTACACATCTTTCTGCCACAAAATATGTATGTTCATGTTCATCTGCCCACATCTTTCTCCTTCTCGTTCTATGTCTCTGTTACCCTCACATACACGTACATCTTTTTCTTAATATCTTCCTTTATCACAATTTTTGCTATATACCTGCTATTGTGAGAACATTTGGTCCCCATCCAGTTATAAAAACCTCGCTCTCTCTCTCTCTCTCTCTCTCTCTCTCTCTCTCTCTCTCTCTCTCTCTCACACACACAAACACACACACACATAATTCGTTCCCCTCCCTTCGTTTGGTTGGAGCAGAGAGACTTGTAGCCTTGTGGGTGCCTTGGATGAGTCACATCGGCAAATTACCCAGTTTAAAGCATTTCTCAAATGACTTCCCGTCCAGTCGCACTGATCACCGATAACAGTTTTTATTTTTGCAAGGAGTTTTGGAGGACACTCGTGAGCATCCATGTCTGGTCACGCATGCACTCCTTGTGGAGTTGATGTGAGCGTGTTTGAAACTATTTGAGTGTAAACACTTGACACGGAACGGTAGGATTTTGACAAGAAAGGAATTCGATAAGATGCTCATAATAATCTGGGACCTATGTAGTTTTTTTTTTTTTTTTTTAGAGACTTGCTTCTGTCAAAAGGTCCAGAGCTAGTAAGTGTCAGTTCTGATTTTCAGATATCAACAAGAATAAATATATGGAATTGATCAAGTCAAACATAGAATACACTACACTCATTCAGAAAACGTTGCTTGCTCTTGCTCTTCATATTGTGTTAAAAAAGATAACCGACTTCTTATGTTTAATCATTAAAGCTTTAAACACCTTCCTGCTAACTTATTTGTCTTTCTAACAGGGTAAGCCTACAAAGTGTATTCATTTAGTGAATTACCCAGTAATCTGCTCATTTACCCTGTCATGTAATTTAAGAAAAATAATAATAATAATAATTATAATTGAAGATCTGAATGATTACTGACATTTTCACATGTTTAGCCCAAATGACTTATTCTAAGATCACTGACGTATCCATTGAGACATTGTTTTTAAAAATATATCCCATGATTCCAGATTTAAATGAGAATCTGTAAACGTCACAAGAGAGTGGATTAGAAAATAAAGCCTGACCGCGCGACGCAGTATCGCCCTCTACCGATCATGATGTAATATAGCAGACTCGCTTCAGATCCGTCAATGTACTTTTTCCACCCCAGTGAAAAATAAATAAATAAATAAATAATACAAACGCAATGATTAGCTGTGAATCTAGTATCTAAAATAACGTGGATGTCCAAATAAGGCATGTGATACCATTTTACATTAATAAGAAATACGTTTAATACGTCAGAAGATATTAGATACTCACGCATAATGTTACGCTATTATTAAATACTTATAAAAGCCTACTATTATAAAGGCTACTATAAAAGTAATATCTTGTTAAATGGTATTAATTTGGCAGTGATATCATATGGCGATGAAAATGCCCATATTTGCGGAACGTTTTCAATATGAACAAATTGCACATTTTGATTAGGTTACTCTGAAATGAAGATCTATATATATATATATATACGCTTATTGTATACTTATACAAAGCAAAAAAAAATTCATCTTAAATAAATCAAAGAAAAAGCAAAAAAAAAAAAGACGTGAAATTATTATTTTTTTATTTTTTTTATTTGTTTTGCGAAAAAATTTTTTAATAAAAAGGTTATTGTGTAATATTGAAATTTCATACTCGATATGTTACAGTTGAAATAGATGTGATTGTGTTGTATACAGGCATAGTGTGGTCTATTGCTGGGAGTTTATTTTAACCAGCTGTGACTGCACAGCGGCGTAAAGCTTTAAGTGCACTCATTAACCCCAGGGTGGTTTGTTCATTTACTCGTTTATTTGGGCGTTAATTACTTTTTTGTCGCTCGTCGTCATTCAGACATCGACAGATTTAAATCACGTGTTATTTGGAACCTTACCGAAAACGCAAAATGCTCGTATCTTTTTTCCTTTCACAAAAGAAAGGGTGACTGATCTTAGGGAAACGACTGCTCTTACTGATATGAAGCGGTTCATTAACCCCGAATACGAAGCCCGTGCTCCCGTGTAATCTGTCAATGCTGCGTTCATCGCGCCAAAGAGTTTCATTTCATACTATTTCTAAATAGACGAGGATATGCTGTAAAAAAAAAAACCCGCGCGCAACACCGAATTTGCTTTGCACGAACTCATAAAACACCTCGGAAAATGTAAACATGTTTTACACCACACCTATTATTATCTTCTTAAAATTGTTTGCCTTTTTTTTTCTCCTTTCATCTCGTTTCCGGCTTCCTCGTTGTGCCATTGGCATAAAATATGCAAATCTAAAAATGACAAGCAATACGGGATCTCCGTACACAAGGGAGCACTTCATCAAACGCTTTACTTACTTACACACTAATCGTTAGAAATGATGACCGAATGATCTAATCGACGCGTGTTAATTCAAATGAATTGTTTCGAGCTCGTCTTGTTGTTTTGATAAGACGTTGGTTGGCACGCGCGCGCAAAATGAAGCTTTTACGCAAGGCTGAGGAAACAACAGGGCGCGAGACACCTAATGCCCGCCTCAAACCTGGAACCGGGACAAAAATGCCCCCTGCCGCTTGCGGTGTTGTTAATGACAGTCTGCTTCGTGGCTAAAACAGACACTGGACACGTTTTTGCAGCACGCATCGAAACGGATGGACTCGAGCACGCAGCGCATTTACACTGCAAGTTCGACTCGCTATAGATATATTAAAAGCTATGTTGGTCATTGGTCGCGTTTTACTACTGATAATTAGCATGCCGTTTTGTCGCGGGCGTGCGCGCTCTCCTTGTTAATATGTGCCATGCTAAGTAAGCTATTCGGGGCCACATAGCTCACAAAGCCACCTTCCTGTCCGACATTTTTTCAGCAGCTCAAAGCTTGCCTTAGGAGACTGGGTGCTTCTACCGGAACCGGCAATAAAAACCCACTCGGGATGCAACCCCCCACTCCGCGTGTGGGCGCGAGATTCGGGTTGCACATCATTACGCCTGAGCCGCAGCGGAGGAGCAGCTGAAACACACGAGAATCAATCTTTTTCTTTTTTCCAAAGCCATCTTTCTTTCGTTCTTCTCGTGTGGGAGTAGGAATTCTTTTATTCATAAGGGGCATGTTATGCCACGTCCATTAAGCGCCTTTGTACTTCGATGCATTAACAACTGATGAGCATTTCCCCCCCTATTTTCATCATTGCGGGCGACGTCTGCGGTACACCAGGCAAAGGCGAACGTGTTTACAAGCATTTAGAATGTTAGCAGTGATGAAAATGATAGGAATAGTAATGACCGTGATAATTGGTAGGGATGATGATGATGATGATGATGATGATGATGAGCCAGGCAATGTTGGCTTAATGCACCATGCATTGGTCTCCAGTGTGACGCTGAATAAAATGGTGCGTGAGAGTTTCGCTACATTTTAGGTATGTGATAACTCTATAACACACACTTGATTTTGCTTTTAAGGGGGCTTGAGAGGTGGTGAGTCAGCGCGGGGGACGGAAAGCGCCTAGCTGAAGGGCCGTCACTGGGCTAATGCTGAGTGGCAGTCGATAATGCCAAGGCGGATCACACTGCCCTCTGGCCCCCATGAACACAGAGCTTTACTTTTACCACCATGAGCAGAACTCCGTTTTAAAAAATAATGGATAATATGGGTTAAGTGACCCACACGTAATAGAACGGGTTCTTGTTACAAACAAATGGTCCAAAAATTTTTGTTAGAACTCTTTATAATGGGTCACTATATACTCATTGTAATAACGGCCTGATTGTGACATGGAATTGATCAGTGTTGCAAGATCATGTCGTGACGATCATGTCTGGCATTTTTGGAAATTGCTGAAATGAGATCTTCCCATTGTGTGACTGCGCTGCCACTTACAATGGAACTCTGGGGACCTCAATATACGCAGTGCGACTAATTCAATTACACGAACCATAAACGGTGATTGGCCGGTTTTTGGTGGGTCAAGACTCCACCAGAGGTTTTGTTAACCATTAAACCCCCCTTTTTTTTTTAAACAACAGAAGATGAGTATTAAGTTTAGAAAAGTCTACTGCAGAGCATTTTCATATTGTTAATGCATGGCATGCCAATGAGTTTTATTTTAAGGGGAATTCGTATGGTTATATAGAAATAATTGAACCACTAATAAACGTAATTCCCTCAAATGACAGCCTCTAAATAGGGACAGAATAAGAGGATGACGCGCGAGCCAGATGGATGAAAGTCGGCGACGGGCGCAAGAGACAAAGACTGGCAAATTGGAGGTGCTCGGGAAATGGGGCGGAAATGGAGCGGCGGAACGGAGCTGCGTGCGTCACGGCGGCCTTAGTCGTTTGGCTTCGGTCCAGTTCTGATTAACGGGTAACTCAGTCCGTACAAATACTAGACCTAAGAGGAAAAAAAGTTGTGATTAAAAAAAAAAAGAAAAAGGGTTGGGATACCGACCGCTGCATAAATTGTTGCGTCTTTCACCACATTCTGCTTACGAACTCAGTTAATGAATAAAAGGAATTTGAGAACTACGTTAAACCAGTATATGTTTTTGATTTCCAAGCACGGTGCTCTCCGTTCATAATGGAGAGATTGCTTCATTCATGCCGTTTCCGTTCATTCATCAGAGCAGCGTAACGTACCCTCTGAGTTCAAACGAGACACGAAATTCTTATCAATGAAGGGGGTGACGTCAAAGGCGGCGCGCGCCGACTCGTCGGTCACGTGAGCCCCCACGCCTGTACTTATCGGCGCAGAGCTGTCCGCGGTCCTGATAAAAAAAAAAAATCACGCGCCACACTGACATACAACAACCAATAATAGCGTTTCACATGTGCAACTAACAGTAAATCGTAAACGAAATACCAGTCTGGATTTGGAAAACACACTTTTTTCCTCTTAATTTCGAATTAAATACGGACTGAAATCTTCGAGCTTTATTCGTTACATACGAAGAGGCAAAGAAGCGCTTCTGAGTTGCAGCTGAATTTTGTGCGGGATCGCAGGTGAGCGGCGTGTCTACGCTTTTATTAACCTTGTTGGATGCACGTTAAAAGAACCACACATTACATTTTATATATATATATTATACACTTTACAGAATAGCATGGGCATGTGAAGTAAGTCTGGGGAAATGTTTTTTTTTTTAAATCTGACAGCGTTTACTAATCTGTGTGATAATTGTCATCCGAACAGCTGTTTATCAGGACTTAAAACATGACACAAAACATATATTCAGCATTCATTAAAAAAAAAGATAATGCAATCTAAGATAACACTTTTAAAAACGATATAATACGATTTCAGATTTTGTAATTCTGAAGAAAGGTACAAGAGCTTTAGCAGTAGAACTATATTTCTAACCATATCTATAGAAAGTGGAATAAATCAAACAGGTTTCTAATAGGGACTCTATCTTGTATCTGACGCCACACAATTACGCTGCAGCTTTACTAACGACACTAACGTTAAACCCCGTCTCGCATTGTTGAGTAAAATGCATTTTAAAGTTACATTAAATATTTGAAATACCCACTTATATTCGGATTCTGATCCGCGATCAGTCAATTGCACGGATTCGTTGCCTGCAAATAAGCAAATAAAGACTGCCGTAGGTGGGTGAATAAGTCGGGGGAGTCGTTTATTTATTTATTTATTTATTTATTTATTTATTTGCTATACTACGTGACAAAATGAAAACTATATCCTGCACAAATGTATACGATTTATATATGTTTATATGCAGCAAATGTACATATGCAAATGTAGAAATATATATCTTTATTTTTCATATCTATCTATCTATCTATCTATCTATCTATCTATCTATCTATCTATCTATCTATCTATCTATCTATCTATCTATGGACAAGGATACTGCTTGATCATGATAACATGATGATGAACACTGGGATTTGAGCTGATGTTAACAGCGATATAGTAATGATTTTCACAAATGCTTTAGACGTGGTTTGTACTATGTAGGTATTTGTGTTTCATAAGAAATATCACCTAAATGATTCCTGGATATCTTTTCTTTTCCCTCTCCAACAGCCCCATCTGGTCTGCTCTGCAAGGACATGACCTGCTGCCATCCTCCCTCCTCTACTCTCCTTTTAGTCCTGCTCAGCCTTGCTCCACAGCTACCTGCTGCTGCCCCAGTGCTTATTGAAAGCCCTCTCACGGGCACCAGCAATGAGACACGCTGGCTGGTGCAACCAGAACCAGCTACAGAAGCTGGAGAGGTCAAGATGCACAGGAAAATGGAAGGCATCTTTCAGACTCCAGTCGGACAGGGCCGCTTTTCAGACATAGACTCTGCCAAGGCGCTGGTGTCTGTCTTGTTAGAAGCTCTTGATCATCCAGCTAGAGAAGAGAAGGAAAACCAGCTAGAGACCGAGGAGTACATTAAGGAGCCATGGAAGGAGCTGGAGGCATGGAGGGATCAGGAGGACCATCGAAACTCTGAGCCAGGAATTGATGAGGAGGATAATATAGAGACACCACAGTCTGAAGTGGCAAATTTGGTGCAAGGAGTGGAGAGAGGGGGAGAAGAAAAGGTAGGATTAACAGACCCACGGGTTTCAGACCAGGAGAATAAGAATGAAAATTCCGAAAACAAGTTTGAGGAAAAGGAAGGGCTTCTGCATAGTTTGCCCGATAAGAAAGCAACGGTCCCATCTCAAATCATCACCTCTTTACTACGTAAAACCAGGGGCTATTTTCAAAACATTGACCTTGGTCTCCAGGACAATGAAATCCTTCCACCTCTGAAGGGCTACAAAGCTTATAACCAGCAGCTGGCCTTGGCCAGCAAGAAGCTCAAGTGGCAGGAAGAGAGAGAGAAAAATCCCTCTCAGCTCGAGAGAAACTTCATGGATGATTTTGACTTCATAGAAGAGGAGGAAGAGGTTGTTCCACGCGAGGAAGAAGAGGCACGGGCACGAGCTGAGCAGGAAGAGGTGCGGAGACAGGAGGCAGAGGCACAAGAGGCCCGGGAGGAAGAGCAGAGACTTGCAGATATTGCCTCTGACATGGTTCTGGAATACATGGGGAGAAAACAAAAAACAGCCTCTTATATGAAGGACAGGAAGAATGCTTTATTGTTCAACAATGTGGCTGAGGACAAGCGGTCTAACGAAGTGGGGGACACTGATGATGATGATGAAATGGACCCCGAGACAATTGACAAGCTAATTGAAATCTCTAGTAAACTGCACCTACCAGCTGATGATGTCGTTGAGATCATTACAGATGTTGAGCAAAAGAAGAAGAGGAAGGACCCACCACCTAGCAATGCCCCCCGTTTCCGACCTCTAGTCCCGCTCAAAGCAAAACCGAGGGCTCCGCCTTATCAATACCCTAAGTCCCCAAAGAAATCCTCTTATAAGATAAACCCATATAAAAAGTGGTACAAGGAGAAAAGTAAACCCAAGTTCAACAAGCAGGACTACTGGTTCAAGCCAGAGAAGCAGTTACTGGCATATCCTTCCTTTCCTTACTATCAGAAGCCATATCGAGCCTATTACCCTGTCCATTTTCCATCTCCTAAACAACGCTTCTATACAAATCCTGCACTCTCCTTTGACTACAACTTTGGAGACCCCATTGGTTATGGCTTTAAACCTCCCAAACGTAGGTACAAAGACAGAGCCAAGGGGAGGGAGCGAAACTGGGTGCAAGGGGCCCGTCGGCCCCAAAACATCTACCCTTTAGCTGACACAGTCATTTCTAACTACATCCTTCCTCATCCCCGAAATTACCAGACGCTCCCCGTGCCCAAAGCCCGCTCTCCTGCAAGTGCGGTGGCACCTGGCTATTATTACCACCCAGACTATGCGTACGATGAGCCAGAGCCTGTGTCGGACAGTGATGATGAGCTGGAAAACTTCATTGAGAAGATCTACTACAATCGCAGGTTGTTCTAGTTAGTTGTGGGGGATCGACCTGTGATAAACCATAGCGATGAAAAAAGAGTGAGGAGAACAAAGAGAAAAATGGCGCAAGTGAGGGATAAGGGCTGAGGAAAGACTAATTCTATGTTACTTCTCCACTCTTGCTTTTTTTTTTTTTTTAAACATTCCAGGTTAGGTCAGAAAAGCGATGTTAATGAGGTACTTGACCCTCTATGTGTGTTTGCATTCTGTTCCTCTCGCAGTTTACATTTTCATTTCGTGAGAGAACTTACGGGTGAATATGACAAGCTTCATTCAGGTATGGTTTTAGTCTTGCATGTTCAAACAGTTTAGGTGCCAACTGCAAGAGACCCATGTTTACACAAAGATTACTTTTAATGCTTGATTAACTAAAATGGGGTCTTGGCTTGGGGCGGAATTCTTGACTTACTAGTGAAATTATTACTGTCCCATCTTTTTACAGGCCATGTTTAGTTGTTATTCTGAGTAGTCTTTTCGTCTTAATATGGCACTATTAATTCATGTGCATGCAGGTCTTGCACCCTTGAGATACGAACATTTATGTGGCACAAAAAGAAATAGCTACGACGAACATGAAAGCAAATCTTCCAAATTGTTGAAATAAATGCAAAATTGTACGTGTCATTAATGGATGGATGTCCTGCGGCGGTGTTTTTTTTTTTTTTTTAATTTAATTGATTTTATTTTCTTATTCAATATGCTTTCTCCTTACCAGTGATTTACTCTATGCCTCATAAACATATTAAAACGCCTTTATTACAGTTTATTACTCTATTATTTGATTTTGTTTATAGGTTTAATCTAGCGTTCTATCAACACTTTGTATCTTTGTCTCGAGGGTCAGATGAAAGCTGTACATATTATGTCTATTCAAAATAAGTTTTAAAACACTTGAAAAGTCTTAAGAACTGAACTGAGGTTGAAACGTCTGCACGTCTATCTGTATTTGCATCTTTAAAAAAAACTGAAAAAAAAAAACATATATATAGGGGAACTTGCCCCTTTGAAAAACTGTGGTTATTTAAAAAATATACAAAATACCCGAAGAAAGAAATCTTTAATTGTTTCCACAAGTGAATCAGTCTTGTGAAAGGAATTTGTTGTTGATGTCACCTTCCAGATTGTAAGTTGTACAGTGTGAAATAAACAAGTGCGTGCAATGTGTAAATAACAGCATGTTGATTACTAGTTTTGCTATATGAAAAAAAATAAAAGCCACTATTTTATTAAAAAATCTTTTTTTAAATGCCTTATTGAGGAGCGTTTGATTAGTCATCCAGGATAATGTGCCGATTAAACCTTTCAAGTGCACTGTTTCATTTTACATTCGAACAAAAGAGGACTTTGACGAACAGACTGTACAGTGTAGCATTGTTCCTTTTCACCTGCCTGTAACATTGACAATATATAAAAGTTTGAAATTGTCATCCAAAGCCTGCTATGATGTATTTATCAGCTCATAGACATGATATGTGTGCAAAAACAGGTTTTAGTAATTATAAAAAAAAAAAGATGTGCCTTAAACAATGATATGAAATATGAACAAAGAAAATGTGCTATATACAAGTCTTATTAANNNTATATAGCTAAGGAAAGGTTGACTGAATCCACTTGGTAAACATCTTAGATGAAAAAAAAAAATCGGAAAATTTTTTCGGTTTCACACATTCTCGCATTTGTAGATGCACAGCTACACGAACACCAAAATGACTATAAATTACATACCATTGAGAAATAAACCTTCATTTTCTCCCGCCAATTGACTAGGATGGCATTCAATGAAACGAGGAGACATGAAGGAGTATATATGAGAGTCATTCACAATAGTAGAGAGAGAGAGAGAGACTGGAATGTAAAAAGGCTATTGATGTGACAGGAATAACTATGGAAACACAATGAAACCAAAGGGAGGGGCATGCAAAGAGAGAGCAAGAGAATAAGAGAGAGAGAGTGAAAGAGGGAGAGAGAGCAAGGGAGAAAGAGAGAGCGAGGGCTGCAGTGATTAATGAGTCACATGATTGACGGGTGAGTCATCTACTGCCATGCACCACTGCAGAACCTCAAGCATTAAGATTTATACACATACACTGGACACCATCACCTGCTCGTGCACTCACCCTTGCTAGATATAATAGCCAGTGCCCAAAGGTTGGACTTCAAGCATTAGGGTATGACAACACACATTAACCTATACATACTTAAACATGTACTATACAGTCCCAAGCAGGCAGGACTTTCAAAAGCCAGTTCCAGTAACGATGACTGCTTTATATCAAATTAAATATAGATGGCGTAGCCCAAAAGAATCATTTTGACCTCTGGATGAACAAATGGGACATATGTTGTCATAAGGAAGTGTGCATAATATTCATGAATTATGCAAGTCCCCCTCTGGTCAAAACTAGCTACATGTGATTTAAACGCTTGTTATCAGTGACCGGTGTTAATTATGGAAAAAAGCAAAGCCCTACTAATATTCTAGTGTCTCTCAAATCTGATTTTCAAGTAGAGCTGATTAAAATCCCAATTTTAAAGATTACCCTGAGTGGTGGTCCGGCAACAAATGAAGTAATCAGCATAATGACAGAAACATGGAGTACGGGACCAGTGAGTCAATCAGGTTCAGAAACAACAGTACTTCAGGATATGCTGTGGGCTTATGGAGGAAACTGATCAGGAAGCAGGGAAGAGAGTTTTTTTTTTTTAAGCCAAAGGATTTGAGGATGCTGGTGTGTTGTAAGAAAGACGTTTTAGCCACTCTGTGCATCTCTGTAACATGTTCACTACAGCATCTAGCAAAAGAGTTCATTTCAGTATGTAACCATTCAAAGACTACATAATAAATAATAATAATAATTGAAGATCTGAATGATTACTGACATTTTCAGATCCTATTTGTCACATACACATACA
>JAOUQX010000008.1:4031255-4041795 GCA_028566295.1 Liobagrus marginatus | reverse complement strand
CCCCCTCCCCAACCGCCTGTGCAGGAGCTACTGCTACTCAGATTGTCTTCATGACGCTCTCTGAGCTGTCTTACAGAGGTAAACAGGTTGTTTTGCAAATTTAGATCCGGACATCCTGTTTACTTCTGTAATTCTGACATCCAAGAATGTTTGAGTCATCAGGTCCTGATGTCAAGCAATATGTTTTTTTTTGTCATTGTTTCGAGACACAGCATACCTACATGCAGAAAAATCCAGTGCGTTGTGTTTACACTTGTCAGATACTGACAAAAGCTTGTAGAGAATGGCGGCACGCTGCTGGAGGCCAGTCATGTTTCAATAAAGCTGTAATTATACCAAGACATGGCACATTTAACTATAGCTGCAGTAAGTGTCAAGCCCAGATTGTTATATGATTAATTTGCCTGCTAAAAGCTTATTTCTAATTGAGAGAAGTAAAAAGTGTTGTGAATGATACACACACACACACACACACACACACACACACACACACACACTTTCCTAGAGCCAACACTATGCGCATTCACAGCCAAATCATTATCATCACTGTTGAAAACACCTGCAAAAAAAATGTTAACAGCGAATACAGCAGAGCCAAGCGACGGCGTTGCCACTTAATCTAACATTCCGAACGGCTGCTGTTTGTTCCAAAGGCAAAGCTAAAAAAGCAAAGAGGAAAAGGTGAAGAGGGTGAGAAATTGATGAAGTGAGATTGAACGGGGAGGCAGTAAAAGGGAGAATGGGGGTGAAGCGTTGAGTGACTCACCCTTAAAAGTGCGCATCGAACAGCTCCATAAAGTGGTGGACCACCTCCACATTAATGAGCTCACTGCACAGTCATAAGCTCTCAGCCTCCACTGCACCATTTCCACCATAACAAAAATGCACACACATGAATACACACATCTACGGTACATTGACATAAATCTCAGGGCATATACTCTACAGCATAATCAATACACTTGCAGAGGAACGTTAATGAGAAATCTGTTTGTAAAGTAATTCCATACTCATAAGCCTTTGTAAAGATGCGCTTTATTCATTCTGGTGTTTATGTGAGTGCTAATACGGTCAATAAACCTGTCCATACATCTAAGCCCATGTTTAATAGAAGTTTGACCCTGATTAAAGGGTGTGCCAGTTACAGTGTGAGACACTTAAGATGGCCTTCGCTTACTCTTTACAGCAAATCTGCTTGTGAGACATTCGGACCCATTCATTATTAACCTGACTGAGTTTCCGTTTCGTGGAAAGCGAGAAGACGGAGAAAAACAAACAGCAGTGTAAAGCCCAGGAACAGTGTTTGGTGACTGGGCAGACAGACGGCATGACGGCACAAGGTGAGCAGCTACGTGTTCATAACAAATGTAAGGGGCATGTTAAGTTTGTTTTGGAGGGCATCCTTTTTTAAACGGGATTCACACTTTGATTCACTGATAGCCTCAGTGTTAACAGGAGTGGTCATTAGAAATACCCTATATATAAGCCCCCTATATCTGATGACCACTGCTGTTAACAGGATATAGAAATTGTAATGCTAAGATCTGAATAAGTGGTAGCTCAGTGGTCAAGGTGTTGATCTGAAGATTGGGGTTCAATTCCCAACACCGCCAAGCTACCACTGATGGGCCCCTGAGCAAGGCCCTTAACCCTCAACATCTCGTGTAAAAACCGAAAATGTAAGTTGCTCTGGAAAAGGCCATCTGCCAAAAGTAAAATGTAAGATCTGGTTAACTCTGACTGACAAAGTCTTCGATAGATTTTATTTGAAATGTATATATTACTTATAAAACAGAGTTTTTCCGAGACAGAAGTTTAAGATTTACATTCGGATGCAAGGATGAATCAGCAGAATCAGGTGAGAAGCACGTCTTTGTTTTATCATTTAACTGTCCACTATTACAGTATATCTTATTTTCGCTTTCACTTACTGTATGTCCTCATCAGTTTATTTTACAGAGTTCCTTTAGAGATGAGAGCTTAAAGGAAGACGAGTTGATACTGGAACACGTGTAGGAAGCAAACTTCTGAAATGTCTCAAGAAAAACACTTTGTGGGAGAACAGTCTCCAGGACGGTCAGGACATACGGATCAGTCGGAAGAAAAGTCTGCAGCTGGAGAACAGCTTCACGAACAGATAATACCTATGAAACAGCCTACAGGCGCACGGAGTGTGTAGATTATTATTGTCGTGGTTCTCCTTCTTTGTCTTCAGCTTTGTATTAACAACAACAATAATAATAATAATCGTAATAATAATTAATATTAGTAGTAATAGTAGAAGCAGCTGTTTTTAGTCTCCATATTGCCTTGTTATGTCCTATTTATTCTTTTTCTACCACATTTTCAACTTCATTTCGCCGTGATCTTTTGTTTTTTAAATAACCATCGAATATTTACTATATTTTATTCCTTAATTTATTGTTAACGCAATTCTTTCTTAATCTTAAATGCATGGTTAGTTTTACAGAACATTTCCCTGCATATTAAACGGTTGGTTGTATGTGAGCAATAAAATGTGAATTTTCTATGCATTTAATTGAAATGATAAAATGATACAAAATCTTTATAAATGTGACTAAATGTAAAACTCTAGAAAATATTGTTTTGTTTCAATTTCATTTGGTTTGGCATGGAGATGTGCTGGTACTGCATGAAATTTTCTGACAGAGAACACCCTACAGGTATACTGTGCTTTATCAGAGCTTATTTCCTGTAGTGATGGTTATTAGATAGGAAACTGAGCTGCCCTTCTAACTTTTGCTGCTATCATTCAAGGTTGGGTTTCACGTTCGTACCCTGACTTTTGTCTCTTGTTTCAACCATTTCAGTAAGCTGTAAATGATGTATCTATGCAGTACAGACTGTTGAATCTGTGTTTTTCTGCAGCTGATGCCCTCTAGATGGTGCTGTCTTTTCAATATTCAGTTGCAGATCGCTTTGGAGAACAAGACTTTAATGCATCCCCATGGTGAAGATAGTTTAATCTATCGGCAAGACCCCAGGCCTCATTTTGGAGTGGCGCAATCCTCACGCTCCACATCTTTCCCCCTATGGAGCAGTAAGGGACACAGAGAGGCGAGAAGGGAGGCTGATGAAGATGATATGTACTCTGTTGGCAACTGGCCACATTGCCATCTGGGGCTTCCACTTGATACACTATGCTGGCATGCGGTAAACAAAAGGACACAAGGAAATAACAGGAAAACTGCACTGAAAATCCATTAAACCATTGACTTAATGTATTGTATACGAACAACAATTTTGCTTGAATTAGTTAACTATTGTAATGTTATAATAATATAAGAGTTCCGAGAGTTCTAATTTTTTTTTTTTTAACTTCACAGGAAAAATGTCTGGCATTTGACAAATGAAAGAAAATGTCAAGCAATGAGAAAAGTCAGATGTTAAACTTGATGCAATTAAATATAAGCGCGTCATATATATGAAGTGGCATTCCAGTCAGGATGTACTTTCACATCGATCCGATTCTGACCAGGACAGGCTTCAGATCCACAGCTTCAGAACTACTGACCCTTTGGTAAAACTAGTGGAAAATAAAAGATTTGTTGTCAATTAGTTTAACTAAAAAAATTTTGAAGGACTAAAAACTTTAATTGGTATTAGACATGTTACATTCACCAGTAGAATAGACTGAATCAGGCATTAATGTTATTTTGTTTGCTTCATTAAATTGGAATTTAAAGAGAATTCTTGTTTATTGTTATGAGAAATAGCACCGCACATTGTTACAGTGTGCTGAACACTGATATTGAAGCTGACTTGATGTTTTTCTCTCAGATATCATGATTATCTGTAAGCCTCAATCACAAATCCTCCCATTTTGTTTACTATATTCGATATTCTAACATACTATGATCTTCGTCTTCTTCTTCAGCTCCTGAGTCTGTGGCAACCCATAGAATCGTACGTAGAAAAGTTATTTAAAGTAATATGAAGGAAATTGGCGCACAGATGGAAGATAGAAGACAGATAGAAGACAGGTATTTTGGAGTCTAACACAATCCCTCTAGCGACACCAACAGTTCAATTATCTAGGACTCGCTAGTCCTAGAAAAGTCTTTTCTTTTTCCCTCCGATTCATTCGGCTCATGACGATTCAAATGCACCCTATGACCTTCATGAAAAATGTCATGCAATTTAGAATTTTTGAAAAAAATGCTTTTTTCAAATTCCTCCTACGGCATTTGTTCGATGTTCACTAATGTAGCGCATACCATTCTTGTGTACCATGCCAACGAATTATTTGTCGAGCATGCAGAAATGTACATGAGACTGCATCTTGGCCATGCTTTGGTGTATTCACACGAAATTTGGTACATGGGGTCACAGACAAGATCTGAGGGTGCATGCAGTTTTGTCACAGTGCCACCTACTGGCCCAGAGTTTCATTCATTCATACATTGTCTAGCACTTATCCTGTTCAGGGTCACGGGGGCACTGGAGTCTATCCCAGCTAACTTAGGGCATGAGGCAGGGTACACCCTGGACAGTTAATCACAGGGGTAACAGACAGACAACCATTCACACTCACTCCTATGGACAAGGAAGAGTAGCCAAGCCACCTACACCCAATTGCATGTGTTTGGAAGCAGGAGGAAACCGGAGTACCCAGAGAAAATCTGCACAAGCATGGGGAGAACATGCAAACTCCACACAGAAAGTGGTGGAGGGAATTGTGTGGGAATTGAACCCATGACCTTCTTGCTGTGAGGCAGGAGTACTAACCACTCTGCCACCGTGCCCCTGGGCTGGAGATATGAAAAACAAATTTGAATACAGTACTTTCATAAGTGTGGTCTCTTTAGATTCCTCGAGGCATGCCGAATCAAATAATATCCACAATAATGTTCCACAGTCGGCCATTTTGACAGCCATCGTTCTCTTATATCCACCCTGGGGAAAACCCACGCAAGCACAGGGAGAACATGCAAACTTAGGGTTAGGCAGGCGTGCTAACTGTGCCGTGTTCTCTTTTACCGTGTCAGTGAATTTCACGACAAGCATCTAAAATGAACTTCAGGGTGTATCTTTGCAAAACGTTTAAGTATTGACTTAAAACATTTATAACATTCTCAGAATGATGTGACAGTAATGACTACAAAGTTTTGTTACAGCGCCACTTACTGGACATAAATTATATTTTGTTTTACTGTGCTGTAATGGGTTATATGTAATATTTTATTATACTTTCTTTAGCTGGTCTTCCTAATCTCTTTTTTCCCAGTCTCACAGATGTCCTCAAATTCTTCTCTTACTGTCTTTGATAGCCTTGACTCTGATAATTGCTGCTTAAAGCTATATTTATCATCATCAATTTAGTAATTTAATTTGTTGATATTTTGTCTGACATTTCACCAAACCGAGTTAACAGTACTGTTTAATCCGCTAAATGTTTTTTTTTTTGCTACGTTTTGTTTACGTTTAATAATTGTACAAACTTCCACATAAGCAGTGGATATAAGATTGGATAATAGAAAACGTGTAGACCTGTGTATAACTTAATCCTTTGAAGTGTAAATTCACGCTTTTTTATTTAGTATGTTCCGGCTTGTTAATAGCATTCAAACAGAAACATAAAAAGACAATGGGAGAACACAAGTCCGGTTATTCTTTAATGAAACAGCAGTAGAATTGATTGCATCACGTGATTGGCAAACACGACACATCTTTCTTTTCCTTTTTATTTTAAAACTATTAAACACATTAATGTGGTTTAGGCAGCACGTGCCTACTCTTTACTTTATACATGTTTATAATAAAATGAAATAGGTTATACAACAACCGCCTCTTTTCTATTTTATTTTTATTTTATCACGTGAGTTTCATCACGTGCGAAATGCGTTCTGGGATACCTGGTTGACCCAAGTGCGCACAAGTCACCTCTCGATGCATCCTCGATAAAAGGGGCGGATCAGGAAAACATCCGGGGATTTGAACAATAGGTTACTGCCGTTGACCTTTCATGAACATCATGACAGCGCAACTGATGCGCAAAATAATGCTTTTGGTCATGCAATAAAATGAGTAAAATGAGCTGCGCTGTATGTGTTTAAAATTAATCACAACATGTCAGCAATCTCCGGATACACAGTTGGATTGGATTTATTTTATTTAAAACTTTAGTAATCTTAGCTAAGACAGATATTTGCATAAAATATGTACAAAACCAAACAATACGTAGAAACCAAGAAGAGTGGCAGCCATGTGGTACAAATTTGGATATTAATGATCATCCCACCGCCAGGCCGCAGAGTGGTGAGCCGGTGATTGTGTTGGCTTTGTCCCATTGGACGCGCGTTGTTGTTGTTGAGTGTCATATTCTGTTCAAGCGCAGAGGATATTATTTGCTCTCAGGAAGATGTCGTCTCTGTACAAACCGTTTTGTGTTTGTGATGGACAATGTAATGATGCTGTTCAGAGATGCGGACGAAAATCTCTGCAACATCTCGGGGCTTTGAGCTCCGAGAAGCCGGCGGCATATTCGGGCATCGTAGCGAGCAGTTTCACCCCAGTTCACAACATGTGTGAAGGAAAACGGCGTTTTGCTGCTGCTGCAACGGGAGGACGGAAAATTACTCACCCGGGAAAGGCAATTCTTGCTGGTAAATGCTGTTGTTTTCCTTTTTTTTTTTTTTTTAACCAACGGTTGTTTGTTCGGTTGTTAGCCAAGCGGCAGCTGCTGTTATGGCTAACCTTACAACTGCACCCGGTTCGCAAAACTGGGTCAAATGTTTATTTATATTTACAGGACAATATTCTAGTCAACATTGCAAACGACTCGTAATGTTTAACCAAGTTTTAAATGCATTTACTGAAGAGTTAACAAATGGCACAGCTAGTGTGTTATCTATGACTTGTCCTGCACTGTTTAGCTAGCGAGCTAGCTAATATTAGTCTCTGATATCATCTTTGGCGTTGTTTGGTGTTATTATAGCCGACCTAAGTACATATAACTTACTGAACACCAACTTAATAAGATGATTTAATGTACCTGAAGTTAGTACATAATATTGTAAGTTTCAGAAGTATTAACTACTTCCAATATATCGTAGTTCTGAAAATAAAGATTTGGACGTAATTGGGATTATACCCCATAATATGCAAAAGGGGGCCAGTTGCCCATTAGTCCCTTGTGTGCAATTGGTGTCACGTGATTTCAGTAGTACTACACCGTTAGTAATACTGTTGGTGGAAAGCAAACAAACAGCATCATGAAGACCAAGGAGCTATCAAAATGTTCAGAAAAACATTTGGATTAAAACAACAATTGTATTAATTATTTTAAAACATTGATAAAATGTGGAACAACTATCCATTAATAGTTGGTGTACACACTGGGTAATTAGGGTAAGGTTCAACTGAGACAACTGTCAATCATCCTGGGGGCTAGGCCATTGAAGATGGCTAGATAAGTCCTGTAATGTTGATCTTTTATGTACCTAGGTGGAATTGCTGGAGGTATTGAGATCCTCATCACCTTCCCGACAGAGTATGTGAAGACTCAGCTGCAGCTGGATGAACGTGCAAATCCACCTCGGTATCGAGGGATAGGTGAGTGAGAAAAGTTTCTTAGTAGTCTACCTTTTAAGACTAACAAAATTCATAATTAGAAATGAACTGAAGCAAATCAAACATTGAGAATTTTTGCAACTAAAACCAGCAATGCAATAATTGCCTATGGTCTTAATAGTCTTAAATATTCAGTAATTTAGTGATTTACGTCTTGAAATTGACAATTATAATATATCCTTAGGGGACTGTGTCAAGCTGACTGTTCAGGATCATGGTTTGAGAGGGCTGTACAGAGGGCTGAGCTCATTGCTCTATGGCTCTATCCCCAAGTCTGCAATACGGTAAAAAAAAAAAAAAAAAAAAAAAAAATAGCAATGTGATATGCTCTCTAAATTCACTGTTTTTTTTTTTTTTTTTTTTTTATAAACCTGCTTCCATCTTTTTACTTTGATTACAGGTTTGGCACATTTGAGATCCTCAGCAACACCGTGAGAGACGAAACTGGGCGTCTTGATAACACTCGCAGCTTGCTGTGTGGTTTGGGAGCAGGCATTACTGAAGCAGTGCTGGTGGTCTGTCCAATGGAGACACTCAAGGTTGCTGGAGTGAACACATTGTCTGTTTATTCTGAACAGAAGTAATATCCATACTTTTAAAAATACTTTGCAAAACAACTTTATTTAAAGAATGGTTAAATTTTGTAATTGGTTAAGTTAATGACTACTCATTGTAGCATTGCATAATAGAATGCATTATAGGGAATTTTTTTGTTAAAAAGAAATAACTACAATAAAAAAAAAGAAGCAGGATTTGCCCTAATTCAAAGGGTTTGCTGGATTTGCTTCGCCTTTGTCCCAGGTGAAGTTAATCCATGACCAGGTCTCTCTTCGCCCACGGTACCGAGGGTTCTTCCATGGCGTGAGGGAAATAATTCGTGATCAGGGTAAATGTTGGACAAGGTCTAATTTCATTCATTTTAAAGGTTCTCAAAAAGTTTGACAGCTGATTTGTAATGGTCTGACAGACACTGCTACGTCTGTGCATGTGTGTTTAAACATTTACCAATTGGTTTATTGCTATTACGGTCACATATGATTGTTACTTGTATTCAGCCTATTCTCCTTAAAGCCCTGAATTCTTACGTTTTTATAAAACTTGCATATTTTGGAAAAATGTGACGTTTTAGCGACATAAATGGATTTATTTCAATTATCGAATAACAGATTGATGTATTTTACTGGCAGGGGTACGTGGTACCTACCAAGGGCTGACTGCTACAGTACTGAAACAGGGAAGCAATCAAGCTATACGGTTTTATGTCATGAACCTTTTACGCAATTGGTATAAAGGTAAGAATTCAAACACAAAGCTAGTCTCTAGATGATTTGTTTGATTATTAAAGAACTGTGAAGGTCAAATAGCAAGAGTTTCCTCATATTTCTTCTGTGTTCAGGTGATGACCTTACACGTGAGATGCATCCGCTGGTCACGGCTACATTTGGGGCGACTGCAGGTGCAGCAAGTGTCTTTGGAAACACACCTTTAGACGTGGTGAAGACCAGAATGCAGGTACAACTATAAGTAATGACTGCATATTTTATATATAATCAGTATTATTATTATTATTATTTTTTTTGAAAGCCTGTGTTCTCATGTAAAATTGTGTAACGTTTCTGTTGTAGGGTTTGGAAGCCCATCGCTATAAGAACACGCTAGACTGTGCTTTCCAGATACTAAAGAATGAAGGCCCACAAGCGTAGGCATTGTTTCATTTCTTAAATAACTTTTTTTTTTAACCAGATGTAAAGAGATACAATTTTAATCTCATGTGATTAACCAGGAGGAAAATGTTGATTCATTTTCTGTAACAGCTCTGACATTTGTACCAGCTGTGAGTCAAATCACAGGTTTCTATATTCTTGATGTATACCGATCAACCATATTATGAACAATGACCGGTTAAGTGAAGAACAATGCTTATTTCTTCATCACAGCACCTGGTAGGCTATATGATTGTTAGTGGGTGGGATATATTAGGCAGCAAGTCAACATTTTGTCCTCAATGTTGATGTTCAAAGCATGAGAAATGGTAAAGCTTAAGGATTTGAGCCATTTGAAGGGCCAAGTTGTGATGGCTAGACGACTGATTCAGAGCATCTTCAAAACTACATCTCTTGTGGGGTGTCCTCAACTACAGTGGTCAGCATCTATCAAAAGTGGTCCAAGAAAGGAACAGTGGTGAACCGGCGACTTGGTCATGGATGGCCAAGGCTCATTAATGCACATGAGCGTGAAGGAGCCCCAACTTACAGGACTTGCAGGATCTGCTGCTAACATCTTGGTCCCAGATACCACAGAACCACCTTCACGGGTCTAGTGGAGTCAAAGCATCGACGGGTCTGAACTGTTTTGGCACCCAAAGGGAGACAAACACAACATTAGGAAAGTGGTCATTGGTTAACGGCCTGAACGGTGCATATTGAAGTCTAATAACAGATGAATTGAAAACATGGACGTATTTAACAACAGAAAGCATATACTTATTCGTAGTAATGCTTTCTGGAAGTAGAAGTTTCATTTTTTTTGCAAAGGATATGGAGAGTGATGAGTAGGTATTCTGGAACATTGTAATCTTGAGGGCACATGACTGCTTTTTTAACTTATTTAAGAAACATTTGATCAGCACTCTGAATTTTGAAAAAATTGTGGATTGCCTTTGAAAGCGACCTTCTTTTTAGTTCCCTCAGACCCTGTCATTATTGACGGGGTATTACAGACACTTTTTGATAGCTTTCCGGCTCTGGTGAACTGTTAAAAACAGGAGTCACTGCTGAAATTGATATTTGTAGCTCATTTCTCATGCATGTACTCACAATTAAGTTTTCTAATCACCCCATTTTCTAAATGGGGTGATGGTGGCTCAGTGGATAAGGCTCCGAGTCAGTGATCAGAGGATCGGGGGTTCGAGCCCCGCTCCAGACATGCTGCCATCATTGGGTCCTTG
>JAOUQX010000008.1:3943224-3956179 GCA_028566295.1 Liobagrus marginatus | reverse complement strand
TAGTATAAATAGTATTAGTAGTATTAGTAGTCGCGCTCTAGTACATGTAGTATTAGCAGTAGTATTGTAGTATAAATAGTATTAGTAGTCGCGCTCTAGTACATGTAGTATTAGCAGTAGTATTGTAGTATAAATAGTATTAGTAGTCGCTGTAGTACATGTAGTATTAGCAGTAGTATTGTAGTATCAAAATGTTTTGTAGTCAAAGTCAACAATGATGTAGATGTACTATTAGTAATAGTAGTAATAGTAGTAGTAATAGTAGTAGTAGTAGTAATAGTAGCAGCAGTACTGTACTGTAGTAGTAGTTTTAGAAGTAGTAGAAGTAGTAATAAGAGTAACATCAACAGTGTAATAGAAGGCATGAGTTCTGTGACACTTTAAATTTACAAATTAATAAGCGTCACATAATTAAACAAAATTGCACAAGCATTGTACTTCGGTGCTGCTCTGCTAAATATTAGCACTTTTGAATCGCTGCTTTTCCAGTAAAATTTTTGGATAAAAAAAAAAATCTAAAAGGCCAAAGTATTAATACTGGTGAACAGGCTAGTACTGTTCCGCTATTATCATCTGTCACATAAAGGAAAGGAAAGTCAAATTAAAGCTAATTCCAATCAAGTTTAACTAAACTTTGCTATGTGCTACAGCGGAGATTGAGTAACCCTATCTTTTAAAATGGAAGGTCACATTAAGGATTTACATAATCCTGAATCAGCCCAAACAGCTTGTTTTAGTCAGGATGTACAGCCTTTAGAAATAAAACAAGTTGTTTGGCCTGCTGATCAATTTGGACAGAGACTGATGAGGTGAATCACCAGTCTGCTCTTACGCGCACACGCACACACGCACGCACGCACGCACGCGCACACCCACACACACACACACACACACACACACACACACATGCGTATACACATGTGCACACACCACCGACCAGGAGACTGAGCGATGTTAAGTCCATTTCATTCATTTAACATATTTAATATTGGAGCATCGAAGTCTTTGACATATTTGAACACAATAGTTACTTTCCCTGGTAATTAGTTACTTTTATAATGATGTAACTCAGTTACTAACTGGTAACTATAACTAATTACTTTTTTTTTTAAGTAACATTCCCAACACTGATTGTAAGTATTAAACTAGATTAGTTCTTAAAATGAATTGTATAGATATGTTTGCATGTTTCAATATTCATTCATGATATAAATAAATACAAAAGATTTCTAAGAATGATTAAATAAAAAAGGTTGCAAGCAAACTTTAAAAATGAGCCAGTATTTGTACAGAAAAAAAAGACATGTACCATGAAATCATTGGTTATATTAATCTGGGAAATTAGCATGGTGACAATTTATACCAAACTTTTAGTACATGGACAAAACCCTGCACTAAAAAAGCTACCGCTACAACGGTTGTTGATCCAAGGTTAGACCATTAAACGGAATATTCCGTATAATCAGCCTATTTAGCAACACGTTTTGGGCCGACATCCTCGCTCAGCTGAGATAAAGCACATTAAGTGTTTCTACTTGCACTGAACATAAACTCCATGTTTAGACTTGTATGCCAGATTTATAGGTTTTTTACCCCCTAACTTTGTGTAAAAACTGGTGCAAACTGCTTAGTATTCCCAGCCCTTAGTCTTAATCTGCTCCAAACTGCTGTTATATATAAATTTTCAAATTTCATTCAATTAACAGTGAATTTAACAATAGCATTGTCACAAAGCACCATTACAGGATTATAGATTTTCTTTTAGTAGTTTTTCTCCACTATATCAAAAACCTCTGCAAGTTAACAATACTGTACAGTATTGCCAAGGCGCTTTTAATAATATATGATATTCAGTTAGCTTTTTTTTTTTTTTTTTTTTTTTTTTTTTTACAGGAAGTTGTCAGGCTTTATATTGCCAACATCATTAAGCGCTTTGGTTATCTGTGTCCTTACAGTGCTCTGACATTTCTTCTGTCCCCTGCTGGGACCTCGACATTGCACCCTTTGCGCTCATTAATTTTCCATAAGAAGCTCACAAACGCAAAAGAAGCAGTTCCTTTAGGCTAGGCTGGAACGAGATTTTGTGTATTGTGGCATTTATATTTGTTCCATTACAGCATAACCTGATGCAATTCTTTCAACAGAAGAGATTTGAGGCCTTTCTTCTTATTTAAAGATTGATAGATGTTAAATGACCCTGTAGCAGGCATAAACTCTCCAAGACCTGTATATAGTATTTATATATGCGTATGTATAGCAAATACAAGACATCAAATGCTATGTATGAACAATATCTAGTCATTGCCTGGCCACTAAGCAATGATAACTCAAACTATCTAAGCTAGTTATATGTTTTAATACGTTTCCCCACAGATACACTCTCGAAACATTCTACTAGCTTCATGGTTATGTAAATAGAAAAAAAAGAAAAAAAACAGAAAAGATAAGGTCACTCTAGAAATGATTTCAAAGCATCATGAAACCTATTCGGATGTATGGTATGGATTTTTACATACACAGCATGGAATGACAGAACTTTTCAAATTGTTGGGAAATACAGCATCAGGAAACTGCAGGGGTGAAAACACCTATTACAGAACATCACACAGGTCCCGTTTTAACATGGTCACACTGTTAGCACTCACCATACACAAAGAGCACATATTCAGCATGGTTGGTGCCCAGATGATTGCTGGCTTCGCAGCGGTACGTGCCGTTGTCTGTTTTATTTAAGGATATGAAAGTGAGCTCTCTGCCGTCCACAATTACACGGTCCAAGTCTGGGAGTTTGCCTCCATCTTTCGTCCATTTCACTGGGTCCGGCCTAAGAAACGTGTCAAAAATGAGCAAAGGATGGTTTTAAATATGAAAATGAGGTGTGACAATGGGATCCTTTTAACAAGCCACTTTCTTGGGCTCCATTTAACAATCGCAGCGGATAAATGTGTTTGAACTAAACAAATGTTCCTACTTACCTTCCTACAAACGTTTTGTTAACAAAACTGCACAAACATATTTATGGCACGGATTGACCTGTAGAACACTATAAAATTCTACAGCCTTACTAGAAGATCCACTATATAGCCAAAAGTTTGTGGACACCTTACCAGCCGGTTCCTTTCTCAAACTATTGACACAAAGTTTGAAACACACCGTTCTCTAGGATGTCACGATAATCTGCAGTACCTTTTCTAGGCATACAGTATGCACTACCAGCAGGGGGGGGTGAAAATGAGTGCTCCATGCCCCGCTGAAAACATTATTATTATTATTATTATTATTAGTAGATTTCTTTTGACACAATATGCATGAATTGTCTACTTGCAATTATCCGAGTAGTCTCCCTGGTGATAGCAGCCGCTGCTGTTAGGAATTGAAATACAGATGTACAGGGGGTATATGGTACATACTTGATGTCAGGCTTTATCAATGATTTTAAAATGTGTTTTCTAAAAAAAAACATAGATTTTGCGGGAAATTGCGAATTCTTTGTATGAGGTGATGTCGGAGCACTGTGGTAGGTTGGGGGCGGGGGGGTGGGTGGTGGTTGGGGGGTCAATAGTAATCTCTCCTGGGGTGCCAGAAAGTCTAGAAACAGCCCTGATAATCTGTATCAGTAAGATTTCCTTTCATTGTAACTAAGAGCCCAGACACTGTTCCAGCATGACAATGCCCCTGCGCACAAAGCCTCTGTGACATGCTGTGTTATGGTTGGAGTAGAAAAAACATAAGTGTCGTCAAAGAGCTCTGAAATCAACCTCAATAAACACCTTTGGGATGAACTGGAACTGACTGCATCCCAGACTTCCTCACCTGACATCAGTGCTAAATATTTTGGAAAATATTCCCATAGTCTAGAGAAAATCCTTACCAGGAGTATGGAGATAATTACAAAAGTAAGAGTAAAAATAATCTGGAATAAAATGCACACACTGTATGGATGTGATGGTAAAGTGTGACAATACTGATGCCCATATAGTGTAGTATCAACAATATCCAAATAACAAAAACATAAACTAAATGGCGAAACAGTGTTTAATTTAAGATAGTGTGAAAGACTTACGAAGGGTTTCCGTTAGACACACATTCCAGTTTAAGAACGTCTCCTTCTTGTGGAAGTGCTGGAGAATGCCTGATCTCCACACGAGGAGCATCTGCATAGACAGACAGCTTCTTAGCTGACAAAACAAAGCCCACCATAGAGATGGATCCATAACCCAACTATCTTTCATACCATGAAGGTAAAGCCTTCTATTACTATATAACTACATTCTTTACTTTTCTGTTTACGATGAACACATGCCTGCTGTAAATATGAACGAGCAAATTTAATCAAAAGCAAATACTACTAGCAACGAAACCTAAACCAAATTGGTTCTCTTTAGTGGTGTGGATAAAAAGCAGCCGTAATTTATGTGGTGGTCATGTTCCCAGCACTTTTATGACACTTTACAGCAGGGGTCACCAACATTGTGCCGGCGAGCACCAGGTCGCCCGCAAGGACCACGAGTCGCCCACGGGCCTGTTTTAAGTTTAGCCCACCATAGCGCCACTTACCAGTGAGCTGCATCGATATTTTTTTGTTGCTATTCTTTTTTAAATCAGGTTTACATTAATGTAAATGTGAAAATATAATAACTTATAAAGATTTATAGAAATAAAGTGTTGCATAGTTGCATATTTATCGGTTTCCTACCTTGTTCGATCATTGCTGATAATTATTGTGAGAAATCACTAACATGATCAGTGTCTTCACATATATGAATAACATTCATTATAAATAATAACATCATTAAAGGTAAATTGAGCAAATGTGTTATTTCAGAAGTGAACACCAAACTGGTTGCTCTTTGCATTAATCGCTAGCCAAGAAGTCGCTCTCGGTTTTAAAAATGTTGGAGACCCCTGCTTTACAGGAACATTTACAGCATTTAGCAGACTGAATTGGCCCATACTTCTGCAGAGGATGAATTTTATATCCACTAATTCAAAAAAAAAGTGTGATCTTTTAAAATCTCTGTTCTATAACAACTCACGACGGAATCAGAACCAAATGCTCCTTACTGATCCTAATGATTAGTAGTGACTAAGAAATTTTCTTATCTATGACATTTTTCCGATGATGTTCTGCTATTCTAGAAATGAACATCATGGGGCTCTGACGTAGCCCAACAGAAAAGAGTGCCTTAAAATTGTGCCTACTCATGATTTCAAATATGATGATTCTTGGCAGCGCGGCAGAGCGGTTAGCACTTCTGCCACACAGTAAGAAGGTCATGGGCTCGATTCCTGCCCAGGGTCTTTCTGTGGGGAGTTTGCATGTTCTCGCCATGCTTGTGTGGGTTTTCCCAGGGTTCTCCGGTTTCCTCCCACCTCCAAACACATGCGATTGGGCATAGGTTACAATAGGGCAAATGGCTACTAATAGGGCAACTGGCTACTCTAAATTGTCCATAGGAGTGAATGTGTGTGTGAATGGTTGTCTGTTTGTAAGCGTTAGCCCGGCAATTAACTGGCGATTATCCAGCGTGTACCCCGCATCACACCCTAAGTTAACTGGGATAGACTCCAGCGCCTCCGCAACCCTGAACAAGATAAGCGCTGAATAATGAATGAAAGGATGATCCATGGCTGAGAGGCAGGGTAAGAAAATTGGTGTTTTGGAGTGGAAGGGATGGCATACACTCTTCTCTGAGTGTGTTATGCTGTGACTCTGCTTGAGTACCAGTTATATCTATATCTATATCTATATCTATATATATATATACACACATATATATAATTATAAGGTCATTACAATGGCCAAATTAATCAACTTTATGATACTAATAAAAAGCAGAGATATAAACCTGGTAACTATAAATGTTAAAGAGAAAAATCTAAATAGGAAAATGCAAGAACATTTCCCTTTTAAATTAAACAGAACTAAAGACTAAGACTCTGGTTACATTGGAAAAAAGATTGTCAAGGTAATTAAAGTTAGAACTTAATATAAGAAAATAAATGATTTATAACATAAACTTTATCTCAATATCTGAAATTTGTCATGACATTTGCCTTGTCAATAACTTGACTTAAAAAACCTCTTAACCTACTGTAAGGTAACATTTTTATATGTACAGTTATATAAAATGTACTGTTAATGTTACAAATGCTGTTTAAAAATTTATTTTGCTGTTAATGTGTTCAAAAAGGTTAAATATAGACATATTCCATAAAGAGAAAACAAGCATTACACAGCTGCAAGTTAATGACAAATCATCGGACAGACTATATTATAGAGAAATTAAATAATGGAAGCTATTATGGAAATAAAAAGTAAGTACAAGGTTTAAATACATTTTCAGACAGGACTTACAGTGTACTTCCAGCACCTTGGTTGTTTGCTGTGGGATAGACCTCAGTGCCTCATGAACCACTTTACATGTGTAGGCCACCCCATCATCGTTCCTGTCCACCTGCAGCTGCACTGAGCTCCGCACCATAAACGTCTTCCCACTGGCGTTTACCTCTTTGGCCCCTGCACCACAACATATAGGCAAATGTTTTACACATATACATATTATTGTTAAACACCCTAATGCTTTTCATATAAAGAAAAGCGAATAAAGTGAACATACAAACTATTTAGGAGATTATGACAGGTGACATTTGTTTGACATTTGTTTCATTAATGCATAATAATAAGTGGCAGTAATTAAAAACATGATTACAGCTGATATGCTCAATGTCGCAGAATATTTTTTATTCAAAAGTCAACTCAGTCTCATAGAGAAAAAACATTCACATGCAGCTAATGTGCAACACCTTATGCATAATGAATATCAACATTGGCCTTCCCCATTGATCTTCATCTTTGGCCCACATAACTGTCCCATACTAAACAGTTAGAAAGTGCTCTTTAAAATACATAAAGCCTCTTAACTGCCCATTCAAAATGATAAAAGGCTGGCACAAGGAAGAGTTTTTCCACCATTTTTAAATGGAAATGGATAAAAAATAAATAAATAAATAAATAGAATAATAATAATAATAATAATAATAATAATAATAATGACTGTATAAATAGACCAAGTAAATACTATGCTTTTATAGTTGGATATGATTTTTCATAGTGAATCAACAAGCAATGCAAATACATTATATGAATCAGACAGGTGATCAGCATTGATTATTTCATTACAATGGCACCTGCGACAGATGGGATATATTGGGCAGCAAGCGAACATTCAGTTCTCAAAGTTGGTTGCAAGTGTAACTATCTGGCTCACTTTAACAAGATCAAATTGTTGTGATTCTCTGGATTGGGGTTGCGCAGAAAACAAAAAATATCTCAAAAGCTAAATCAATGTAACAGTTTGCGTATTTGCAATCAGATTCCATCTAATTAGTCAGCTGTCCATACTAAGCCTTCAAAATGTATTACATGTAAATTCAAATGTACAATGTACTGAATGCAAATTAAAGTGATCGGATCTGCACTAAAGGTCAAGTACTCCTGTAACATATAAGCCTGTTCATTTGTATGTCCTTCTGTCTGTACACACTGTCAATCAACCTTATAAGCTCTAATCAGGCTGCCCTCATGAAATGATTAACGTGAGTATTAAAATCTCCGTAATCCATTAAAATTCTAATTCAGATCTTATTTGTCACAAACACATACATGCAGTGAAATGTTTTCATTCCAGAGCTCACAAATTTGAAGGCTGGGGTCAGAGCGCAGGGTCAGCCAGAACGTTAGGCACACCTAAAGCAAGTGAGGTTAAGGGCCTTGCTCAAGGACCCAATGATGGTAGGTTGCCTGGTGCAAGGCTTGAACCCCCGACGCTCTGATCACTGATCCAGAGCCTTACCATTTAGTCACCACCAGCATTTTCAAAACATCATGCATGTGTGTATTAGTTTAACTCTTCTTTTTTTTTTAAATACTTGTAGTCATATAATTTTCAAATTGAAATGCGGTATAAGGAGGAAATTGTTTAACTGCAATAATTCCAACAGCTCAAATTATCATTTAAAAAAAAAAATATATTATAAGAGTTAGGGTTTGGATATTTCAATGATTGAAGATTTTCTTTAGCTTATCATGCTTTTGTATGTTCCAGTATCAGACCGCATTGACAATATTACTATATGTATGTGTCTCTGTTACAACTTTGCATAAAACAAGAATTTTGTGAAGTATATAGAATTATATTATATTAGTAGCTTATGTTATAGATAAAGAAACACAATATAAACAAATGAATGTGTTAGTATGTGTGCTATTTTGTCCTGAATGGGTAGGCACCCTGTTCAGGGTTTTCCCTGACATGTGCCCCGAGAGCCTGTGATAGGCTCCCTGAGGGGGCGCTACCAGCTACTTCTGAATTTGAAAAGGCATTGCAGACGTACGTGATATGAATGAAGGTAAGCTGATTCATTATTCAACGTCTAGTTGTTTGGGGAATACCAGTACAGTCTCCAAATTCTCTGAAATATACCCGCCAGCTAAAAGCCCTAGAATAGACATCAACTAAAAAATGGCACTCGGCAAATGACATCGACTGCTGATTCAATCCTTTCTCTTAGCCTGGAGCTTCTGGCTGTGCTAAAAACACATTCCCTCTATAATGCTGGGTAAGCCAAATCTTCAAATTAATCATAATCCCAATCTTTAACTGTCCATTTTATATAATATTCACTTACATTCTGTCACTTGTGCCACCTGTCTGGGTCTGTTAAAAAAAACTCAATTATGATCAGACATTCCGACATTATAATATGTAAGAGGGTCTTCAATCTCACCTGTGAATGGCTGGTGTGGCGGTAAGCATGTATTACAGCTAAATTACAGGCAAACCTGACATTTGATTGGAGGCCAAGATGAACTGATTAATAAACAAGTGGAAACAGGTGGGACTCCTGCCTGGTTGGAAGAAAAGCCTGCAGCCGAGATTGATGACCTCAATATAAAGAAACTAGAAGGAACGTGCAATCCAATCCAAGCCAGTCCAATCCAAGACAATCCAATCCAATCCAAGCCAATCCATTCCAATCCAGTCCAAACCAATCCAATCCAATCCAAGCCAATCCATTCCAATCCAGTCCAAACCAATCCAATGCAATTCAAGACAATCCAATCTAAGACAATCCAATCCAATCCAGTCCAGTCCAGTCAAAGCCAATCCAATCCAATCCATGCCAATCCAATCCAAAGCCTATTGCATGGACACACCCTGATGGGATGCCTGTCTACTGCCATGCACAATGCATACACACTTTCATAAATTTATTCTCAATTTACCAAAGCTAATCCACCTTCCAGCATGTATTAGTTTGAGGAAGAAACCAGAGGCCTTTAGGAAGTTGGAGGAAGCTCTGCATAGACAGTAATGCTAGCTTAGAACTAGACTGTGCCTCAGAAGCACCACCTGCACTGTAATTGTGATGAGTGGCTTCGCGTGGTGTAGCCTCCATAAGTGCGAGGAGCAGAAGACACAAAAGCAGAGGTCATGGTGCTCACATGGCGCTTTATTAACCTTAAACATAAATAAACTCGCGTTAGCTACTCGTCCGTGCAGGGCAGACTGCAACAATCATCGACACAGGATGGAAGGAGCTTCCGTCTTTTATCCACGGTGCCGTTATTAAAACTGTCACTGTGCAGGTGTGCGGGTGCAGGGCTTCCCACACAAGTCCTACACAGTCTTATGTCGTCTTCTGGCGGCCGACCTGGCCTCCGTCCATGGGTGTAACACTAATCATATCCTTTTCAAAATTTCTGCCTGGAAACAGCTTTTGTTTGCTAACTTCAAATGAAAACTTATCTTACATGACGTTAAAGCATCCAATCATCACGTCATCCGTCTGTTTGGAATTAATCTGCATAATGGCGGAGCCTGACTTCCTGCTTTATATCTCAGTCGCTCTCAAAGTAGAAGATGTGCCAGCAGACAGGTTCAAAATCAAGGTCAACACGGTTTACATTAATATGTATGAAGGAAAATCAACACAGTGCCGCACAATGACACATGTACAACGACACATAACAAACGTCATGTACAACGACACATAACAAACTGCGCGCACACACACATATACACACATGCAAATACCCACCTTTATTTAACACACACTGCATTTAACAATTATATTTATAGCTGAATACAAGCTAGTGCAAATCAAAGTGGTTTTTTTTTTTTTTTTGCTGTGCTTATTTCACTTTTAAAGCTATATGCCTCGCCCGATTTTCCTGGCATTCAGAGATACAGTTCAATACAGTCAGCGCAGAGAGCAGGAGGAAAGGTGGAAGTAGAGGCGAAAGATTAGCATTTCATTTTTGCTGCCAGCAGTGTGGAATTTAAATACCGGTACTCATTTCCAACAACGCATTCATATCAACAGGTGGTAAGAAGGTTGCATGCAGAGTCAACCAGTTTATCCTCCAATAGAGAAGCATGTGAGAGTTTCAGACCGAGAAAGAGAGATGAGAAAATAACCTGTGCCACAAAAGTGTCACACATTCATGTCCAATTACACATTTAGTACCTCTGTGGTAAAGCTGCTAAATCACTATAGTGTGATATGGCAGGAATTGTATAAACATACTGAAATTTAGATTTGGATTTATCCAGAGCAGTCCTTTTGTCGAACCAATTTCCAATTTGGATTATTATACACTAGAGCTTTGTGGTTAAGCTCTTTTAGAGACGGGTCACATAAGCACAATGTGTGCATTACTGAGCTGCTCCTACAGCGACATACGGGCATGTGTCTGGAATAGGGTTGGGTATCATCGTTCCAATTCCACTTATCGAAAATGGGAAGCAATAAGAATCGGAATTGATAAGTGGAATCGGAATCGAAATGGCTACAATTTGTATTTTGTATGTGTATCAATTTTGATTTTGATTCCACTTATCGATTCCGATTTGTATCGCCTCCCAGTTTTGATACCAATGTAGAAAAGAAAGAAATAAATAAATAAAACATTTATATATCAAAGATATTTATTTTGTTTTCCAACCTTTATTTCTGCCACGACATACCACTATTACGTTAACCTATAAAATATAACAAAATTGCTCAAGATACATTGCAATGATTTAAATAGCTTGATTAAACAGCATATTATATTATGCTGTAAAATATATAACGTATAATAAAAGTATAATATTAAAAATGATGTTTTTTTTATTTTAAGTTATGACATAACTGTCGCTGTATTTTCTCGAGCTAAAAGTTTTTTGCTTGCTTTCTAATGTCTCCACTGACCGAGCGTCCAAGTACCGGTTCAGGGTCCGAAAGAAAAATATTTTCTTTCCAAGAATTTATCCATGCTTTCCGTAGGTTTTAGTAGCGTGGTCGTACTAATGTGTGATTTTCCCATCTGGTCAAAGATACGGTTCTTACTGGGTTATAATAAAACAACAATTGTGCATATAGTCTTACGTTTAGAAACATTGCCGTACCTTTACATTTTATTTTGTTTGCATATTAAATAAATAATAAATACATTTTTATTCACTATATATGTATTTATTTTTGTAAAAAAAAAAAAAATGTGAGCATCGATAAGCAGAATCGAAATTCGAATTTATTAATTCCATTATTCCTTTATTTATCGATTCCACGAATCGGAATCGATATTCGATTGTTCAATCCTAGTATGGAATATATTTGTATGTTATAGCATTACATAATTCCCTTCACGGAAACTACGAGACACTTCCAGCATTACAATTCCGCTGTGCACAAAGTCCCTGAGCTCGATGGTTTGCCAAGGTTGGTGTCAAAGAGCTCTAGTGTGTTTCACAGAGCCCTGACCTCAACACCTCCGGGATAAACTGGAACACTGACGGTACTTCAGACCTCCTCACCTGACATTAGCCTGTGAAATCACCAACACTATAGGGACTGAGAAAACAATTCCGGCAGCCACGCTCCAAAAACTAGTGGAAAGCCTTTCCGGCAGTGTGGAGTTTATAATACGGGTGCGAGCAAGACTAAATCTGGAATAGATAGATAACGTACAGTAAGTACATAACACGCACCATCTAAAAATAAAGATAAATCAAACCTATAGCGGTTACAAACAGTGATAAATGCTATATATCCTTCAAGTGAGAAGGCATGACTTGGAAAGATGAGCTCCACTGTACTGCTTTAGCTCTGCACTTGCTCAGTAATATGATCTGCCAATCCACACAAGGCATTTCACTGCTGCCAGGAACCTCCGCTATCAGACTGAGATGTGGCAGTATGATTGTGAGAGCCAGGTTGGCATTAATAATCTCTCTGTCTGCTTCTATTATCTATCTTCACTCCTGCCATTCATATAATGTAGACACTTTCATAAAGCTTAGACGACTCCCGCTGCTCCATCCATACAGCATACACACCACAGCTTTTAGACTTCATACACTGTAAGTTTAAGTACAATAATTACGAGGCACAATTGAACAAATCAGAGCGCCTTTGAAACTTATCAACACCACGAAACAGCTAAAAAGTCACAATAAGTCATCGGCTATGTCTTCATCTGAACACCACGGGGGAACAATGTATTAACATAACATGTAATCGTAGGCATATAACACTGATAAATGTCAGCCTAAGAAAACAATTACTTAGTTTAAAGTATAAGGTCCTGAAATCTTTGTAAAGCAAACCGTTTATCATATTTGAGAACTCTTAGTGTTTCAAACATCAGAGCTGTTAACCTTGGTAGAGAAAAACATGAGATTTATTTATTTATTAATTCTGTTAAAATTTCTTTTAATTATTGTCTTTGAGATCATGTTGATTAAATACTAATTTAGCACAGTTTGTGCTGTACACAGTGTAACCATACGTATGTATGAACGTATGTACAGTATATATATCTATATCTATATCTATCTATCTATTCAATTCAATTCAATTCAATTCAATAAGCTTTATTAGCATGACCATATGTGTACAGTATTGC
>JAOUQX010000008.1:3905846-3917160 GCA_028566295.1 Liobagrus marginatus | reverse complement strand
CTATCTATCTATCTATCTATCTATCTATCTATCTATCTATCTATCTATCTATCTAATCTATCTATCTATCTATCTATATAAAATAAAAGTCATTATAGTTTTGCTCACTCATGTTCTGCCTGCATGGGAGAAAGTATCAAACACTTTTAAAAACCGTACACACCATGATCCCTCTTCCAGATACATTTAAATAGGTGCATAAAATCCATACCACAGTTACATCTAAAATAAAAGCAAAAAAAAAAAAAAAAGAGAAAGCACCAGGACGGTGAGCAAAAGTAAACTTATCTCCTATAAGAGAGGTAAGCCTGATCACAGTAATAAAAGATGAGAAAAGAAGAGAAAAGTTCTCTCTGGTGCTCATCCTCAAGGCAAAATAGGCAGCTGGGGAAAAAAGAAATGCAGGTGCGGATTAAGTCGACCATGAATTTGAACTTTTTCAACTAATAATGCCCCAACTACTTTTCAGGAAATGTATTTGCCCTGGGGAGAAACGTTTATATTTCCCAGCAACATGTTCTTTTTGAATGAAGCAGGATGAGAGAGGCTTGGGAACAGCCGGGGTAATGAGTAGCTGGCGGTAGCTGGGCCTGCTTCAACACAAAGGAAAAGTCTCCTTTCCATCGCTCTGTGCTCATTCTAAACTATTTTTAACTGCAATATGTTCTTAAAGGGGGTCGGCATGGTGGCAGAATGGTTAGCACGCCTGCCTCATAGCAAGAAAGTCATGGGTTCAGCCACAAACCACAATCATGGGCTCGATTCCCACCCAGAGTCTTTCTGTATGGAGTTTGCATGTTCTCCCCGTGCTTGCGTGGTTTTCCCAGGGTACACCAGTTTCCTCCCACCTTCAAACACATGCGATTGGGCATAGATGAATCGGCTACTCTAAATTGTCCATAGGAGTGAATGTGTGTGTGAATGGTTGTCTGTCTCTAAGTGTTAGTCCTGTGATTAACTGGTAACTGTACAGGGTGTACCCCACCTCATGCCCTAAGTTAGCTGGGATAGACTCTGAACATGACAAATGCTAGACAATGAATGAATGAATATTGTTTTTGAATACTGTATGTTTAAAATAGCATTGTTAGCCCAGAGATGAGTTTTTATTTATTTGGGCACAACCTTTAATAATAATATTACATTTCTCACTTTTTGACCTTTATAGATTGATGAGAAGGGTTTAGACCTGCTATAAAATGGTGTCTTCATTTCTTGGGTTTAGCCTCAGGCCACTCTTCTACCCCAGGCTGCATGCTGTTGGTTTTGGTGAAGCAGGGATGTCCTCGGGATGCTGTGAGATTTATGACATGCCAGCGTTTTCTGGCATTTTGAAATAAATTTCTTCTTAAAATCAGTCATAATATTAATATTACAATCTTTATACTGTAATATCTGCTATGCCTTATGGGTAGCAGACAATCAGTTAAAAAAAGTTTTTTTTTTATTTTTTTCATTTTTTATAACAGTTCCTACTTTTTCCCCCAAACTTGCTTTTCTCCAAAGGGCAAATAGTCACCAAATTTAGATTTTTTTTCCCCAACTTACCAACAATCATCTCCATCTCAAGTCAGGCATGGCAAATTTCAAATGCATCACAGGCTTAACTAATAGATTTGAGAGCAGGATTCAGAGTGCAGCCCTGAGCAGAACGCCGTGATGGATACAGTTGAATAATAAATCTGTTGGCTGTTAGAGATTCATATTCACAACACTGCCCCCTGATTACATTCGGACACCGGCCTGACCTCTTCCCCCTTGGACAGCAGAACAGCCAGAAATATCCCTTAACATATTCCAATAAATCTGCTCTGAATTATCAAGTACAGGAGCTTGCTAAGCTGTAAGGGTGGCGGAGCATCGATTCAATCATACCTGTAATAAAACTTATCACATTTCAGAGAATTTCAAGGAAACCATAAAATAACCATGAATAACAAAGCATAAAGCAATTCTGTCAAGAGACCAATATCAGATGTATTATATAGAGACAGTGCAGACAGCAGCTTCTGTGAAGGACAGCAGTAAGGTTATTTAAATTTCGTCATAATACATATCTAACTGGAGATGACCGTCAGCTTGCGGCAGGTTTCTATAATCGGCCACATATTCCACAGCCTTTGTGGACTAACCGTACAAGAGATACAAGTTGTGCAGGGTAAAGTGGAAATGTGCTCTGGTAAACAGAACACTTTAGGCCACTCACAAACACTAGTGATGGAGAAATGGCCTGCCACTCACGGAGCCTAAGCCCAACTGAGTGTAGGAGGAATTGTTTTTTAATAAGCGCCGCAATACCGAGAACGGAAAAAAAACAGACAGGGAGTGAAGCAGGGCATGTAGCGAGAGAACAAGAGAGACAGATTCACTAACACTGAGTCACTGGCTATGAGACGCATGTACGCTTTAAATATTTCATGCACCTAGGCATAAACATATATATCTAATACACTCTATAAATATCAAACATGCTCTGCTGCGAGAGGTCAATATTTCACACATACAAGGACAATCTTTTATTCATAAACTAGTGAAATGTGGAGCTTTTTTTCTTTTCCGAGGAACGTGCGCCGCAAACTTTCAGTGTCATGATCAAATATTCGACGAATCAGAAGCATATGATTTGGACATTCAGAATTTGCAAAGCGATCCATAATTTTACGCAACTCCAGACAAACCGACAGCTGATTAAAAACATGGAGGATTTAAAATGAGTAACAGGTTGTTGACAACAATTACATTGTTTAGTACCTTCCATCCATCCAGCCAACATAAGAAAAATGCATGAAAAATAGATGTGGGAAAAGTGCCAAAAGCAGTGAGTAAAAGCACCGATACCATTCCACGGCAGGTGTGTGCAGTGTCTCAGCACTGCGTAGGCATCATGCATACATGATGGTCGGCATTTTACATATTAAACAGGATGAAACAATGAGAGAGAGAGAGAGAGAGAGAGAGAGAGAGAGAGAGAGAGAGAGAGAGAGAGGCAGACAGACAGTCAGAGGGAGAGACAAAAGAGAAAGAGAGGGAGGGAGGGAGGGAGAGAGAGACAGAATGAGAGATAGAAGTAAGTCTTACACCTGACTTGAGATGTGAGCTTGGAAGAGACATGAGATGAGCAGAGTCCTTCAAAGACATAAAGGAGAGACAAAAAAGAGAGACGGAAAGTAAGTTAGCATATTGTTGTTTTAATTGGGTCAGTGTAATGGTCAGGAGAGGTCAGACATTGAATCTGGGTTAGCTGCATGAGTAGCTCACTTGAGGCTGCTCGGAAAGCCCACACTTCTCACTTTTCCACTGACTTACAGTTGCTGTAAAGACTTATACAGTATAGGTGTGCCTGAAGATTTCCATAGTCAAATGCTATGCAGTACAACAGTAAAATATGTGTTTTAGTTTATTTTTTTCAATTTACAAAATGCAAAGTGAGGAAACATCGAATTTAAAACAATATTTGCTGTGATGGCCCTTCACGGCACACACGACTACACAGAGTCACGGATTTTGTCGGGTCAAAGTCAGGTGTATGGTTAACTAAGCAATGCTAATGATCATTTCATATGTAGGTTGAACATACAACACAGTCATTACTTGGAACAAAAACAGCTGTTTAGGAGGGGGGCTGGGGTGGGGCGGGGTTAAAGGGTTATAATTGGTATATTATCGGTATACCCATGTACTATACGGAGAAGTCTAGCCAAAAGTGAAAACCCTTTAATATGGAAACAAGGCTTAGCGACTCAACGATATACACAAACACTTTATCTTTATCTTCATCTTTAGTGTAGCCCGGGGGTCTCCAATCCTGTTCCTGGAGGGCCACTATCCTGCAGAGTTTAGATCCAACACACCTGCCTAGAAGTTTCTAACCTATCGCAAAGCATTGATTAGCTGGTTTAGGTGTTTTTAATTAGGGTTGGAGCTAAACTCTGCAGGAGGACAATGTCCCTCCAGAAGCAGGATTGGAGACCCCTAGTGTAGAAAAAACAAAAAGTCCCAGAAGTGATGGTTTGACCCCTACATAGCCCTGATCTCAAATTCATTAAGTCTTTCTGTGATTTCATTAGCCACAGAGCCGTTTGTGGCAGCCTACATCCTCAGAAGGTCTGTGGTTAGTTCTCCAAGATGTTTGGCTCAACCTACCTGCCGAGTTCCTTTAAAAACTGTGTGCAAGTGTAGCTAGAAGAAATGATGCTGTTTTGAAGGAAAGGGTTGCTCATACCAAATGTTGATTCGGATTTCATTCCATCATTCATCCATTGTCTAGCGCTTATCCTGTTCAAGGTTGCGGGGGTGCTAGAGCCTATCTTAGCTAACACAGGGCATGAGGTGGGATACCCCTTGGACAATCGAGCATGACAATGCCCCTGTGGGCAACGCCCCTGTGGGCAACGCTACTGTGGACAATGCCCCTGTGGACAACGCCCCTGTGGACAACAACCCCGTGGACAACGCCCCTGTGGGCAACGCCCCTGTGGACAACGCCCCTGTGGGCAACGCTACTGTGGGCAATGCCCCTGTGGACAACGCCCCTGTGGACAACAACCCCGTGGACAACGCCCCTGTGCTCCATGAAGACATGATGTGTGATGTTTGGTGTGGAATAACTCGAGTGTCCTGCACAAAGCCCTGAACTGGAGCACTGACTGCCTCTAGATCTCCTCACCAAACATCAGTGTCTGATTTCACGAATACTATTGCAGCTGAATGAACAAATATCCACAGCCCCACTCTACAGTCAATTAGAAAAGGAAATGAATCTGGAAAGATCTGAAAACGACATTTGTATTTTAAAACCCTTTCTGTTCACACTGGCCATTTGAAATGGATTTTTAAATCATTCTCAGACACGGTCAGACCCCTCTAATCTAAATGTATCAATATGTGTTGTTTTAGCCGGCATGTTATTTCCTTTCTCTTTTTTATTTATCATCTCGTTGGCTTGATGTCGCAATGTCGAGTAAAAGCAAACTGAAGGTTGGACAAAAGTGACAATCATTCAAAGTGCTCAATAACTACAGGACATCATCCACCATCATGTCTTCTTTGGGTCATTGGACCCAAATGATTGAAAATGAATCATTGTGTTTAAATGTCGGTTAGTAGAGGAAAAAAATAGATGCGATGGTATTCAGTATGCCAAGTCAAATAAGCAACAACTCTACTTGAATCTGACTGTGGAGAAAAGAAATATACCAGGATTATGTTTATTCTTTTCAATGTAAACACTAATGCATATTAAAAGTAAAAAAAAAATAAATAAATAATAAAAAAGTCAAAGCGCTGTCATACTGACATCTGCTTAATTTACTGACCAACTCAGTCGGAAGCAGGAAGCATCGTGTCCCTCTCTGATATTCTTGTAATTGCATTAAAAGTAGATTCCTAGCTTGGAAAGGAAAAAAAAAGACACATATTGTATTTTTCTTACCTCTTTCTTCTGTTTAAAAAAAAAATAATTTATGGTACAACCATCCTAGTGTGGCTTAATGGTGATATCTCATATTGCTGCAGCCTGAAAATAACATGAAACCAAACTAGATGAAAGAGAAGCAAAGGGAGAAGTACACCAACCTCCTACTGAGTTCATCACTTATCCTCTTTAACACACACTTGCACAGGCCATAAATAGGAAAAGATGATTTAATGATGACATTGGAGGATAATGTGTCATCTGGGGGAGGAGAGCAAAGTAGAATGGATTGACTCAATAAGAGGATGTTGAACACTGCCGACACTTACACATTACTGAAACTGATTTGAGGTGACCATTGTTAGGGTAATGCTTTCTTCTTTCTTCAAAGGGCACAGCTAGCGCAGGGAATGTTTACTTTTCAGCAGTGTTGTATATTTAAAAAAAGTATATTCTGAATAACTGCGGGATTTCTTTTTTTATGAGCACCACTATGACAATTACAGTTCATTCATTAAGGGCCTTGCTCAAGGACCCAATGATAGTAACTTGCCTGGTGTGAGGCTTGGTGGTGGTGGTTTGGGGGACGTATAAAACACAGTTTGACAAATGGGGGGAAAAAAACAAAACACTGGCCCCATTTTCACCTGCATTTAGCATGGATCTCAAGTTCCGTCCTGATGAGTGATAGAATAAGTACAAAAACCGAATCGGGACGCTTGGAGTAAAATTCAGGCATTTTCATGAAAGCAGCCGACAAAAACATCAAAGCCTTTTATCCAGCCATCTGATATATCCGTACAAAGGTGAAATGTTATTCCAAAAAAAAGCATTTAAAACTCCTGTCGCAACAAATGACTCACAGGTTTAAACCATTAGCATAAGTCTTCTCTTTCGGCTTGCCTGCCGTCAGTTCTACAACAAACAGTGGTGACGGAAGTAAGCCATAATCAATACAGTCTCAGACATAGGGCTACGTGTGAGGCTCATTCAATACCATTAACAAATAACCTGGCAACGAGAGCCATTATGCACTGAAAACTAAAAATGGATAACCGGAATTGATGGTCGCGCTAAAGCCATGTTCTATTTCCCTTCAGAGCGTTCCCCAGTCTCTCTAATTGCTTTAATATATGGAGAAGGTGTGTGGTTTGATCAGTCATGCTTATCAGAGGGTCAGCAAGGCGATTCTTGTTTCCCAGTAGTGCCAGATAAACCAAGGATAAATGAAGGAATGACGGAGGCCATTTTATCTGAGGATTAATTAGAATTTACCGCACAAGAGCCATGTTAAATCCGATACACAGCGAATGTCTTATGGGTCTTAAGAAACATAACCTTGTGAATTTTTGTACATTTCTACTATTTAACCTAAGCCAGAATTTGGCCTATTTTAACCCATGCACTCATGCACATATGCATTTTTGACCAGCTCATTAACGCTGACAGAAGAATAAATGTATATTAAGCAAGTAAGCAGCAAGGCAATGATATGTGAGAAATGTAAATCTGCTGAATATTAAAAAACTTTCTGAACTAATGTTATATTTAGGTGACGATGATATGTGCATAGGTTTGTGCTTTATGTTGTAATTACACCCAGTGTTGTAGTAGATTGGCATAATTGGACCCTTTAGTGTAGTAGGATAACTTGCGATACGTAGTAGGCTATGATATTATTGGGCTCTGTAATGTGGTCCTTCAACTACTTCATGGACAATCAGCTGTACTTTTCCATGGCTTGTCGGTTTATCCTTTACAACATCAGAAGGAGTCGCCCATTTTTATCAACACAGGCCACTCAGCTGCTTGTGCTGATTCCTTTCCAGACTAGACATTTGCAACTCGCTCCTCAGGTCAACAACGCAGGTCTACGTCTGAGTGCCACCAGTCCTCTACAGACGATCCAGTATGCAGCTGCACGACTGGTTTTCAACATCCTTACCCTAACCTTCAAAGTTCAAATTCAAATCTTATTTATCACACACATGCATGCAGTGAAATGTTTTTATTCCGCATATCCCAGATTACGAATTTGAAGGCTGGGGTCAGAATGTAGGGTCAGCCGGAGCTCCTGGAGCAACTGAGGAAAAGGACCTTGTTCAGGGACCCAATGATGGTAGCTTGCCTGGTACAAGGCTTGAACCCCGACCCTCTGACCCCCAATCACTGACCCAGAGCCTTACCATCCTAATGCTGGTTGAGAGTTCTGGTTGAGAACCCCATTACTGCGCTCCCTTCACTGACTTCCGGTAGCTGCACATATCAGATTTAAACCATTGATGCTCGCCTACAAAGCCAAAAGCAGAACAACGCCCTCTTACCTTAAAGAGCTCATCAACTACGCACCGCAGAGCAACAAGCACTGCTCGACTGGTCCCACCGTCCCTCAGGACACATGGTAGATCTGCCACATGACTTTTCTCTGTTCTGCCACCGAGGTGATGGAATGAACTTCCCATCAATGTCAGAACAAAAAAGTTACTGGCTGTCTTCAAGAGATGCGTAAAGACCAACATCTTTCTTAAATACCTACTTCTTGATTGTTAAAAAAAAACAGTAACAGTCTAACAGTTGCTTTTTTAAAACAAGTTCATGTTTGATGCACTTTGTTGTAATCTATCAAACTGGAATTGAAAGATTCACTGATGGAGACTTTAAAGCGTTCTTGTACGTCACTCTGGAGAAGGGCGTCTGCTAAATGCCATAATTCGACTAGACTGGGTGGTTTAAAAAAAGTTAAGACGTGATCGGTCACTGGGGTGAAGAAGGTTTCCAGGATTGGATTTATGATGAAGTAGGATGATGCGTTGAAGTAGGACGAAGTGAAAGGTTAAAATGTTTTAAAAGTTGAGATGTAATTCAACATTTTAAATAGGACTGGAAACATGTGACATGATTGAACTCTGTGTTGTAATATGTTGACAAGTGGTTTAATTTGTTATGTAGAAGGGTTTCATGTACATAGACACTGAACTGCAGTAGATTGACGTGATTGGACTCAGTGGTATATACAGTATATGCGGTTGAAATGTGAATATACTATGTAGTGGAGTCAGTTGAAATGTGATAAGAGCATGTGGTATTGTGAGCCACGATCTCAGAAGACCATGTGGTGCTGTGGGTTGAGTGAAAAGCCATACTGCGTTTCAGTGGGAGGTCAACGGTGTCCACGTGTGGATCTTTACACCACATATGGGATTTTCTTCATCACAAAAAAAAAACTGGAAATATTCCATAACCTAGTTTCTAAAATCAAAGAAGCAAAAACACGGACTTATAACACAAATATCACACATTTATTATAAAAACATGATACATCATACAGGGTACACAGATACTCACTCCTCTATAGCTCTAACGCTATATAAATAGCTTTAGGGTATGCACAAAGTAATCCCTTTTATGTTTTTTTTGGCTAATATTGATATAATTATTGGTATGCTGATCCCTGAGGCCCTGAGCTAAAACTAAGAAGAAAATGAGAACTACAAAAATTCTGCTATGTGCTTAACGTCTTCATTCTTCAATTTGAGTTCACCGTACCCTAAAGAAATGCGATATTTTTTTGTTTAATATCAATAAAGACTGATTACAGGATGTAGACCGGGATCAAACCTCGTACTGGTAGGACTAAGCCAGGAGTATCAGCTCAGACGGATGCATTTTAATTAAACAGGGGTGACAATGAAGAAATCTTATGAGCTCGTAAAAATCACAAGCCACACTAAGATAATGAATGCAGTTGATATAATTCCTACATGTTTATTTGGACAATTAGAAACTGCTATGATTCATACACCTTTATTTTAAACTTCTTTAGTAGGAGTTGTTTTAATATCTGATAAATCGTCCAACAGAGAGAATAAAGACTAGCGGGCTGTTTATGCCTGCTTTATTGTTTAGCCTATGCATCCAGGGAAAGCCACGTAGGTCGATTGCTCCAACTCTAATTTACCACTGTAATGTCACCGGGGACAGTTTCATTTGCCTTTTAGAGGACTGGCACCAACTCCTACTTGCCGAGTCAGCTTATATGAACTAAAGAACTGTGGAGTTGTAATATACATGCATATAAGACCTGGAAAAGAGGTTTGATATCTTTTTGTTCCGGGTCTGCTCCTAGTAAAAGTTTTTTTTTTTTATTACAAAATGTTTAGCGCCGTCCAGTTCTTTATTAGAAAATCCATCATTTGCCTCCGGGAGTTACATGTATTGGATGCTTCTCAGCAGGTGATCAACTAGAATATAGCGTCCATATAAATAACAACAACAAAAAAAACACATATAAGACCCTTACAATGCAATAACAGGGGATTTGGGTTACAGATTTTTAAAGCACGACAGTTGCACTCGGATAAGTGTGTTTGTAGTGATTGATGTAGAGAAAGGTTAGAGACTCCTGCTTAATAATAATCAGTTTTCCTTATAAGAAGCACCATCTATGTCTTTACTTGGGAAATTAGGAGGTGAAATGGACTAATGATGTTTTTGTGCTGTCTTGTAAGTGTCGATTTAAAAGATTAATTAACAACATTTTAAATTCAACACATTTGAAATGTGATAAGAAATATGGAAAAAAATAAATAAAAAATAATAAAGAAACGAATTCCTCCATGTCTTTTAAAGCTCATAGAAAGTTCCTTAAAGTACACATTTATAGACCTTAGCGGCTACCGGTAGTGATCTGATACTATGCATGTATGAAGTGAATGCATGTAACAGCAGCATCTAATTGGATAATGTTTGTGAAAACTCTATTGATTACTTTTTAAAATGGTGATTAATGTGTTGCCAGATGTAAAGTACTGAAACATGTATGTGCGTATTTCTTTGTAGAGTTTGCATGTTCTCCCCGTGCATGTTCGGGTTTTCCCTGGGTACTCCGGTTTCCTCCAGTCTCCACACACATGCAATTGGGTATAGGTGAATTGGCTACTCTAAATTGTCCATAGGAGTGAATGTGAGTGTGAATGGTTGTCTGTCTCTAAATGTTAGTCCTGCAATAAACTGGTGATTGTCCAGGGTGTACCCCGCCTCACGCTCTAAGTTAGCTGGGATAACGGGATGAGCGGTAGACAACGAACGAATGAATGAATGAACGTATGTGGACTATAGCCACTTCTGCTATAAAGTCAGTTAAAAGTAATGAGGGGAAACTTTACACTGTGTTTGTAGCCATGTCTGTCAAGCACTTGAAAAATCGACTTTTAAACTGACGAGTTAGAAATTGAAAAGATGATTTGTGTGGCTTTGACTAGTTGTAAGCAGGGACACTGCAACCTCGCCTTGGACACATAATTATGCATTGTGTGTATCAGCACTAGGGCTAATTTTTTTTATCTCAGTGACACCCCGGTTGACTCCTACGTCTTTTCCATCAGCTCAAATGCATTTTCTCTGTCCTTCCTTCCTTCCTTCCTTCCCTCCTTCCTTCCTTCCCTCCCAGCCTTCCCTTTCTATTTATGTCCGAATGTAAGACCTAAAAGTGGAGCAGCGAACGAGGAACACAATGAAGCGAGAGCCTGGGAGTCTCAGTGGGACTTGCTCAAATGTTCACGGGCAAGATAAAAGCAGTTATTGTAGGGCCGCCAAAAGCAAAGAGCGAGCCTGAATCTAATGAAGAGAACAGAAAAGACATCATAATAAACCAGAAAGGCAGGTCATCTAAATAGTAGTAAGGGTGGATGTTTGGAACACTAACGTGCATTTAAACCAGATAGTTCTTGCTGAGTGATTGGAAAGCAAATCAACGTATGTGCAAATTGTGCTTTTTTTTTTATTTTTATTTTTTATATCTTATATTAGGGCAGTGTTTCTCAAACAGCGATGCCAGGGGGGGCGCGTGTGATCCCGAGGAACTGTTTTTTACTACAATCGTCCCGCTTTATGAATGCTATT
>JAOUQX010000008.1:3837840-3854525 GCA_028566295.1 Liobagrus marginatus | reverse complement strand
GGGATATGCGGAATCAAAGAATTTCACTGTATGTTGTACTGTATGATGTGCATGTGACCAATAAACTGAACTTTTAATAACGCTTAAGTATAAATAACGTACTAGGCTTTTGTCTTACATGTTAAAAACTATAACGGTTTTCTGATGAAAACTGATGAAACTTCTTTCAGTGTGAACTGCGTGTGCTTTCACAAGGGCATATCTGCATTGTGCCACGAGACTGCAATTCATTTCTTAATAAACAATCCAAGGCCATCTGCATGCAAATGGGTTAATAAATCTAATCTAGCCCATTCCAATAAGCTTCTCCATAACAATCTTTATTAGATCTAGCCAAATTTGCCCCATCGTCTCACATAACAAAGCAGCACTGTTATATTTGGTTTTCATTTAATCGTGAATATTTGATTTACTCTCCTTAAAGCGATTACGCTTGCGTTTCCTGACACCAGCTTGTTCATCAGTTAAATAAACAAATGTTTCCCTGAAAGCCGTCACTTTACCATAAAATTTATGAGTCCCTGGCACCACATATCCACACTGTTTATAGTATTCTGTTAAAGGAACAGATCTGGTCAAATATCACATACACATACATGCAGTGAAAGGTTTTTAATCCATATATCCCAATTTATGAAGGCTGGGGTCATTGTGCAGGGTCAGCCTGAACGTGTGGCACCCCTGGAGCCATTGAGGTTGAGGGCCTTGCTCAAGGAACCAATGATGGTAGATTGGCTGGTGCAAGGCTTGAACCCCAATTATCTGATCACTGACCCAGAGCGTTACCATTGAGCCACCACATCCCTATAATGTACAGTATAATAATATAATCATACAATATACACGAATATGGTGCGTATATATACATACAGCTTTTATTTCCAAGCAGTATTATTGTGTGTGCACTTATTAAACATTAGGCACACATTATATCAAGATATGATGTGCTCAGCATTCATAATCCTCATGCAGTTATTATGACGGTTATTACTATCTATTTGAGGCTCTGAAGTTTATATAAATCTGCCGATGTCAGCGCTTCAAAGTTATGGCTTTCGTTTTTTTCTTTATTTATTCTTGTTATTGGCCACCTCATAGATATGGATTACTGACAGGAAGCTCTATTTTTATGTCTATGCTTGGTAGTCGTCGTAGTTTGGATTGATCTCAGTGACTTAAAGGTTTTAAATCCAAATGACCAAAAAAATGTGTTCATATTTATTTAGCGACCGCTGTTGTTGTTGTTGTTTTTGTTTTCTAATTGTCGTAAAAGAAGCATTTTTACAAATGTACAGCGTCTTTAATGGTGTTAAAGAAAGAACAGCGAAAAAAAGCCAAAAAAAAAAACGCAGATGTTATATTTACTTATATATTCTTTGAAATACCTCTGAGTTATTAAAAGAAACATGACATTTGAAGTAATTAACTTCACATATCATAAGTTAGGATTATTATTCTTCACAGATATAAAACTTCTTCTGTTCAAGTTCAAGTTCAAAGTTTATTTGTCACATGTATATCATACATAGTACAACATACAGTGAAATGCTTTGACACCTGACAGAAAGTTTGCTGTAAATAGGGGTGAGGGAGAGAAAGAAAGTGTACATTGGGGTTGGTTGCATATAAATAATATTTACAATAAGTACAGTAATTATAAATTACAAATGTACATCTATATGCAATAAGCCGTGCATGGCATGGCTTGCCATGTTTGGTTCAAAACTGAAGAGTTCCTGTTCGATCATATAGTTCATGATCTAGTTCTCCTTCAGTTCATACTGAACCACATGTTTTTGTTTAGACTCAACCCTAACACCTAGTCTTGCTTAATCAGAGGTGTATTTTTTAAATAGAAGAACAAGGAAGATTTGTTCAGGAAGCATTGATTGGCTGACAATAGACTCTATTTACAGTATTTATAAATAAATATTTTTATTCATACACGCATACTGTTTTTTTGTTCATTTGTTTACATGGAGCTTTGTATTCCGGTTACAAAGGTGGTTTAAAAGTCCATTCGTATTGAAAATGCTCCGTGCATGTAAACACGCCCAACTCGATTCGAAATTTCAAAAGGTGAAAAGGCTTATTCCACCATGCTCTCGATCAAATGGAAAACTACTCCATGTAAACAAGTTATTCCGAATTCTTTGAGTGTGCGTTTAATGGCGCATACCTGAATTTTACAGGATTGAAAACACACGAAACAATAAAATTCATGGTGTGACATAAAGCATGTCACTAAATTATTCGGCTGAAAGCGTCGGCACATGTAGACACCAGTTCGGAATAGGTCAGGGAAGCGTTTACGCTCCTTAAAAGCAAACATAGAGAGAATGAGGAGGAGTTTCTTTCCACAAGTTATCCGGGCCCTCAACCAGAACTCTCCTACATAACACACACGCACGCACACACACACACACACGCACAAACACACACACACACACGCATAACATAACAGGACTCTCTTTTTTGCTTTGGCACACACATTTACACAGGACTCTCTTCTTGGACTTTCCTTTTGCACACATACTGTAGATTCACAAATTGCACAGAATGTATATATACACTGTATAAACTATATCACTGCACATATACATATATTGTATATAGATGTACATTTTGTAATTACTGTATTTACTGTAAATACTATTTATATGCAACCAGCCCTCCTGTACACTTTCTTTTTCTACAGCAAACTTCTGGCGAGTCGTCAAAGTATTTCACTGTATGTTGTACTATGTATGATGTGCACGTAAACTTATGTAACACTGAATGTCTGAAAACTGGGTTTAAAGCTGACCTAACTATTATAAATTTATTATAAAAGTAACAAGTAATTTAATAAACTAGATTCATTTAGTAGTCGATAAGTTCTCATAAATCATATTCGTTTCAATTGCTTTAAAGTTGTTATAAGCAATTGCACTGCACTTTTAGATGTCATGCCAGTGGCAGCAGAAAAAGAGTTGCCAGTTCAAACATGATCTTTCTGCCTGAAGACACAACCAGTGTAATCTGTAGTCGTGCAGTTGGCCATATTTTTTCCTAATAGGAAACACACAGTCAAGAAATGACCGTCATATCTCAGCCTTTAAATATTTAGCGCACCTCCCTGAGCCATGTTTCATGCTGTTCGAAATCAATGAAAGTCAAGAAGGCCTGCAGCTATTTGCACGCCCAGCATCCCTATAAAGCACAGCCCTTTATAATGCCTTATGTGGACCACTACACAGTCCAATTTCCAGGAATCGCTGAAGAGATATAGACATCATGAATCTTTCAGATGCCAAGGAAACCTCAAAAAGGTATTAGATACTGAAATGCATTTGACCTGAGAATCATTTGACGGGACAGAATAAAACTTTTTCAAATCATTACTGTAATTTGTGACCGGGGAAATCGATAGCGATAGGGCGGCATTGTGAATGCGGGTAGCCATCATTTTAATGAGAGAAAGAGTGTAAGAGAGTGCAAGAGAGAGGTAAACAGGGCGCCGTGACCTCATTTTAAGAGAGGAATTTAGGCGCTCTAATTGCCCCCAACCCCAAAACATAAAAAAACCCAAAAGAAACTGCTAACACTTCAGTTGAAGGTTATCTTTAATGGTACTGGAGCGTTGGAGCTTCATAACAAATATGCACTTTATAAACAGATAATAAAGCAATAATAATGAACGATTTTGCGAACAGTGGTTTTCATTCAGCGTTTATTCTCCATTACATGAGGAAAAGAAGAAAACGTAAAGATCGTTATCCAAAACGTACACGCTCACCGGCCACTTTATTATGTACACCCGTTCATTTATGCCGTTAATTCAATTTATTTTCAACTGGCTTTAATGGCATGACCACATATAAGTACCATATTCAAATCATTACTGTAATTTAAACCTAAACCCTGTTTTAAATAAAGCATATTATCTCCTTTATATGCAAAAAAATAATAATAATTACTAACAGGGACTTATTTATTTATGGAACAAGCAAATAAGTGCCTCTTTATGTCTTCAGCCTCCTTTGTATGTTTGTCTTCATGGGTATACATTATATACCCATGTGCATGATAATGACTGGATTAATAAAATGAATACAATATGATGGCTTTTAAATTTGCATAAATATGTGCCAATCCTAGCAGGAAAAAAAATCTTAATGTTGCTGTAAAGCTACTCTACATGGCCAAAAGTATGTGACCCACCACCTTCCTAACATGTTGGCAGCATGTTGGTGACCCCTGGCTTAGAGGAACCCAAGTGGGCTGGGCAGAGCTCTGACCTCGATTCCATTGAACACCATTGAAGGTCAATTGGAACATCAACTGTAAGTCAGTGTGGAGGGCACTTACTTATATTAATACTCATCAATCCTCATGACTTTATTAATATTAATAGTTTGGGTCTTGAATGTCTGATGGGATAACATAGACTATATGGACAAAAGTACTGGGACATCTTTCCATCACATTCATATGAGTTTTTAAAAATCCTAATCCAGACTCAATCTCACACTTACTTACTGTTCTAAAAACTTTTCCACTACATTTTGAGTGTGGCTCATAGTATTAGTGAGATCAGCCACTAATATTTGGTAAAGAGGTCTGGGGTGCAGTCGGTGGTCCAGTGGGTCTGTGCAGGTTTCACACCAACCATAACACACCATGTCTTCATGGAGCAATTGCTAGTTGTAGAGCAGGACTGTTTACATGGATATGCTGCGATATACTGTGATCACAAACAGATACACTGCCAAACTGGGACCTGACATACATACACAAAACAAGATGAAAGAAATAGAAAAGAAAAATAACATCAATTTGTGAACAGTACCATTGCATGGTTGGTGGTCAGAATAATGACCCACCCCAGACTCAGGAAATCAATATGTTCATGTAACAGACATGTATCCATGCTTATTTTTATTTTGGCATGCCAATTATATGTGAGGCCAAAGGGAAACATATTGTAGTCGGTATCCTCAGATCTACAAAGAGGAAGCATAAAAAAGCGGTTCCGCGTCAAATAGAGGTAACACAACGTTAATGTCAGCCTGTCAATATTTCATAACAAGCCCTGCACTATCATTTTCAAACCATTTCTTTTGTTCCTTTTTTATCCACCGAGCACTTTGGGGGGAAAAGTTGCTAACAAAGACTTCTGAGCAGCGTTTTGAACCTGGACCTAGCTCCTGAGGGAGCGCTCATCCTCTGTGACCGGGAAAATCGATGGTGATAGGGCGTTATTGTGAATGCGGGCAGCCATCATTTTAATGAGAGAAAGAGTGTAACAGAGTGCGAGAGAGCGAGAGAATCAGAGTGAGAGAGAAAAGTAAACAGGCCATTGTGGCCTCATTGCTAGAGAGGGATTTAAGCCCTCTAATTGCCCCCCTGTATTGGCGCATTGGAGCTTAATAACATGCTTATAAGCACGTTATAAACAGTTTATAAAGCACTAATTATGAATGCTTTTGTGACCACTGGGCTGACATAATCTTTTCTATGTAACCTGAATCCTCCATTACATAAGAGAAAAGAATAAAACGTAAAGCTCATTATCTGTAAAGTGCACTGTAAAAAACACCTGTTCATTTATGCAGTTCATTTCATTCAATTCAACAGGCTTTATTGGCATGAGCATATATACAGTAAGTACTATTTTGCCTAAAAGTATTGTAGTAATCCAATCATGAAATTGTTTTGCAGCAGCACAATGTGTAAAATTATGTATATATAGCTACTTTACAGAACGGTTCGAAAAACACAAGAAGCATTCAGGAAGCAGAAGTTCTGTAGTTCTGTAGACGTTTGGTCTGATAACTTTGGTTTGATAACTATATCCGGTTCAAATCTGATGCTTCGGTAGATATGATTTCACACAAACTAGACAACTGACTATAAAGATTATTAAAACTAGCTGATATTATGAATCTGGATTTGGGCTGCGACATGCAGGTAAAAGTTTTGCAGTAGCATTATGACCCATGGACCCAACCTAGTTTATGTCTAAATTTGTTCTGGTGGTGAAGGTGGTAATGGCGCCATAATGGAGTGTGGGATGTTTTCTTCGACCCTACTGGGCTTTTAATTCCGACTAATTGGATGCTATTATATGCTTTAGTATCTTGGTACGGTTGCTGGTTAAGTGAATCCCGTTATGGCCACAATTCATTCATCTTCCAATGGCTAATTCCAGAACAACAACAAACGGCTTTTATAAACACATTTGGTGTAATTCATTTACATATGTTACAACAGGATACGTGCAGTATGAACATGCAGGATACAATTCTGCCCCAATTATGTGATGCAATCATGTCAAAATATGAAAAAGAATGTTGCCAAACCTTCGTGGAATCTATGTCATGACTATTTGTACAGAGTCAAAAATAGGGTCCTGTCCCATTTTAGGATGGGTCCTCTAATAATACGGTCATTGAGTTAATATGCTATTCCTGTTCACTTGTTTCTGTCATGATGGGCTTCTTCAATAAGCATAATTAGATATTGCATATACAGTACGTATATTGGCGAAAACTACAAAATGCTTCACAGAAGTGTAATAAAGTATTGCATTAGATTTTGAATACAAATAAATGTGTCATAGAGCACCAATGAGAGAACCATTAAAAAAAATAAAATAAAGTGATGCTGCTTATGTTAGCAATCACTTCACTCCCTCACTCTGTCTACATCAATGGCAGTGTTGGGTTAAACGAGTGACAGGAGGCCGTAATCCTTCGCCGGCTTTCTGTTCCACCCTCTATATCATTCATGCAACATACATGGACTTCTTTTACCCAGGAGTAGGATTGCAGCTGGCACCTCACACATGTTCATATATCAAGCAAGGTTCGACAGAGTCTGTTAGCATGCGAGCAACAACACAGAGACCCCAGTCTTCCGGAGCTGATATGAGGTCAGAGCCAAGGTCTCATCGTCCATCCCACAGTGACATGTGGGAATTCGGATGTATAACAGCAGACTCCTTTTGTGCTACATTATTCAAGCCTTCCTCTATATGCCACATGATTTAACATAACAGCTCTGTGACATACAACTGCAGTGGGTTTAATATTTACAGATCTGTGTCACTTCCTTTTCCTTCACTGTAGATCAGTTTTACACTTTTTTTCAGGTGCTAAAATTTCTGTTCATAAATAGCTTGGGATTTAAGAAAGAAAAATATAACAAGAGAGAGCACTGTTATAAATTCAGCGCAACAAGGTTAATTAATTCAGCTCAACACTAAGCTGCCATATTTTTAAGGTGTTCGACTGTGGATCAGAAGATCATGGGTTCAATTTCCAGCAGCACCAAGCTGCCAGTTGGATAAAAAGGATAAAATACATGTACATGTACATCACTCTGGTAAAGAGCAGCTGCCAGATGCCAGAAATGTAAATATAAATTAATTTTCACCAAAATATGACTTTGAGGTAATTAATAAATAGCACTTTATAGATATTTATAATTGTACTTAATGTTCATTTCTTATAGCTCTCCGTCTCTCTTTCTCTCCCACATTGTCAACATTAATAATACAACCCACATCCCTTTTAGTTTGTGTCATGTGGTCTCAAACAATCTCCTTATTACAGAGTCTATTACTTTCTTATCCTTGTATTATTAGTCATGTACAAGGCTGGGAAGGATACTTTTAAAATGTAGTTCACTACAGATTACAAAGTACATGCTTTTAAAAGTAATTTAAAAAAACTTTATTTTCTTACATTACTCAAGTTTATTAACTTAATCTACATACTTTGGACTACTTTGTAAGACACGGTGTCCCAAAAAAATGTCATAATTTCGTAGTCTAATTGCAGTCAATTCTCACTCAAATGATCTCAAATCTGAACAAAATGTGTAAAAGTTTAAGGTTTGATTTTTCTTTAAGAATGAACCACTATATTCACTACAGAATCACTAGAAATTATTTTGTGTTAAAATGGACTCGAATACAGTCAAAATAAGTGTGCCCAGGTGGTGTGCATATTGAACATCTATCGAGGTCAAGTCCAATTTGTAGTCTTTGTAGTAATAAAGGATTTAGATAAAACACCCATAATTAAGATTTAATCCGGTTAGCGCCCAGGAGGTGGCAATAAAAGGCTACTAGAAATGAAAAGAAACGACGAAGAATACACGACTTTATCAGAAATCCTGTATTAGTGTACTACATAGGCTGACTAAGTTTCAGGTGGAGTATACTTTGCACATCCTATGTAGTGCACTTCGACAAGTAATCGAGTACTAACTGAGATTGACCCAGCACAACACCGGGGAGTCAACATTTATACGGAATTAATACTTTCAGAAGTAATGAAGGTAAGTGCATTTATTTCTGCGTGTTTATAAAATAACTATTAGCATGTGATGTACGCACTAAACTAAAGCTCTGAGCTCAGCTCTAAAGCTTAATCCATAACTTAAATACATGTTAAATACACGTCAAGTACACGTTAAATACATGTTATAACTAAACGGAATAACTTGTTAATTTTATCGTACCATCTTCCTGGTTATTTGTTAACGTTTGTAGCGCGTTGTAGACAAAATACTTGGTTTATACACTAAAACGCTGCTGTGTTTACCTTTAGTGCTGGATAAAGTTGCAGTGGTGACGCTGCGACGGCATAGTGGAGTTTAATAGTGACGTGGCTTTATTTCAATATTTCCAATATATTATATTAAATAACTTTTGACTCGTAGGTCCTAGAAACCTCAAAGTTGGTACGTTATCATATCCTATTGTGTTCTCTTGGCATGCCAAATTTCATAACTTTTAGCTAAGAAAAAATATGGGCTGCCATAGACTCTAATTCAACAGGAAAAATAAATATGACGTCATTTATCGTACGAATCCAATAAATAAATACCGTTATACATAGTATAACAAAATACAGTTCAAAATACTGTATCCTATACTGTAATACTCATATTTTGTTTTTTAAATATGTAACGCAGTTACAAGTCTTCCATTACTCCCCAACCCTAGTTATGGATTATGTATTTCATCAACTAGGACTATATATACTATAATATAAAGCTATTAATCAAATTACAGACAGAACAAGGTTAAATGGGGGGGAAGTGGTAGCTCAGTGGTTAAGGTGTTGGACTGCTGATCCGGAGACCAGGGTTTGATTCCCAGCACCACCAAGCTACAACAGCTGGGGCCCCTGAGTAAGGCCCTTAACTTAACCCTCAACTGCTCATATATAAGTCACTCTGGATAAAAGCATCTGGCAAATGCTGTAAATGTAAACGTATATAAACCTACTGATCAATCAGACTTTGTCAACACGGGGACACCATATCCTGTAAATAAATATAAATGAAAAAAAAAGAAATCAGAAAAGAAACTTGGTTGGAACAGAATCCGAATGTTTAGGAACACTTTTTATAAAGACATTACATTGGAGTTCAAACATATTTGCTGTGGCTTGAGGACGTCCTGTTGTGCAGATGCTGTGGGAGTATCACTAGTTTAATGCAGATGAAGCTCAGCAATGTCCCAGACTTAATTTACTCTTTTAGAGCCCAGCTGGATACCACGGCACTTCCACCGCTGGCCCGCCGATCCCTCCAAACACTTCTGCTGACATCTCATAAGGTTTCTTGTCTTCGGGCTTAATGCAATTTGGTGGGTGCGTTACCGCTGTGCATGCAGCACCAGAGACTTTTGACTACACGAGCTTCCTTCATTAAAACAATATTTTCAATGCAGTAATAAAAGGTGATTGCATTAATACCATATTACAGTACTTTTACCGCTTCCTTCCAGTGCCGAAGAAAGTAGCCCCATGTGGTCAGCAGTAATTACAATGAGATTTAGAGCGCGTAATTGCGACTTTACAATATCTTGAATAGAAGCACTATTTCAGCTTGATATGAAGCCGTTCAGTTAATTGTTGGCCGTTGGTCCTATCACATAGTGGACGCTGTTTTAATTACACTGGGGATTTACACATGACTCACAATAAAAACATTAGGAGTTTCGTGAAATGGTGCAATTTTACAGAAATGTCCACACTTGTTTGGTAGGCAGTCTAAAAGTACTGTAAATGTAACTGAAAGAAGTTAGTCAAAGCTACATTACTGTATATTTCCAAAAGACACCTTACCAACACAGCCACATAAGTGTGTTTTTTCCAAACTTGTGCCACAAAGTTGGCAGCACACACTTGTCTAGAATGCCTTTGCATGCTGTAAATTTACATTATTCCTTTACTGCAACTAAAATAGTCAAACCTTCTTCCAGCATGACAATGCCTCTCTGCAAAAAGCCCCTGAGCTCCACGTAGACATGGTGTTCTGGTTGGTCTGAAAGAACTCGAGTGCTCCACAAAAGAGCCCTGACTGTGACTCAAACCCACTAAACACTTTAGGAACGCTGACTGCACCCTAGACCTCCTTACCCATCATTAGTGCTTGAACGTTTATGCCTGAACAGTAATGCTATTGTGACTGGGAGTACGGGAATCCATGAGCGCTAATCTTTGTTTTGACAATTTTGACATTTAGCTAATAAAAACATTTTAACAAATTTCAGCATGCTGCTTGTTTTTACCTCTGTGTTTGTTAAAGTTCAATTCAATTCAATTCAATTTTATTTATAGAGCGCTTTTAACAATACACATTGTCTCAAAGCAGCTTTACAGAAAAATCACAATAAGAAGAAAACAATTGAATAAAAGTTATGACATATATCCCAAAAGTCACTCTGTACCCAATTTACGCTTTGCAAACAGATGCCATTTCTACATCGCATATATTTATGTTTTTTAAAATGTATTTGTCTAGTGCTTATCCTGTTCAGAGTTGTGGGGGCGTTGGAGTTTATCCCTGTTAACTTCGGTCGTGAGGCGGTGTACACCCTGGACAATCACCAAATAATCGCAGGGCTAACACGTAGAGGCAGACAACCATTCACACGCACACATTCACTACTATGGACAATTTAGAGTAGCCAATTCACCTATGCCCAATCACATGTGTTTGGAGGCGGGAGGAAACCGGAGTACCCTGGGAAAACCCAAACCCATGACCTTCTTTCTGTGAGGCACAAGTGCTAACCTCTCTGCTACCATGCCGTCCCTACATTCAGTATCCTGAATTTGGATATTTGCATTTACACAATGTTTAGTAGACAAACTCTTCCTGGTTGCCTTACAGAAATCAAGCATCCCGATAGTTCAGGCAGGCGCGGCAGTCGAAGCGCAATCAGCCACAGCCAACTGTTCCAGATACCGGCACCAGTCGCAGAGACCCTACAAAAGCCGCCGCCGACCTCATTCTATCGCCAACTGAACGCCGTTCAACAACCCACCTCCACCCCTATACTCCGCCAGGCACATCAAACCCATACACCTTCAGATAAACAACAGGGAGAGCGTATCCGATCGCTCGGCGTCGGCGCTCCGGCCGGCACGCAGCCACCAGCCCCGCTCATGCAGCGGCGCAACACACAAGCAACAGCAGCAACTGCTGCAGCGCGCAGCGCACTGCGCGGTCAGCACCGGATCCGTTCTGCACCCCAAGGGGGGTTGACTCGCCGCTCTCCCCGCACGGTCCAAGCAAGGCGCTCGGACGGGCGCGGGAGTCCACCCAGAACGGATCCATACCGCCAAACCTAATTGCTGCTTACCATGTTAATAAATAACATCGACGCAAGCAACCTGACTGAATTCTGAATATTAGACTTTGTCATTTGCAGTCTTGATAAAAACCACAAGAATAAAGAGCTCAGGAGCAAAGAATAGTATTAAGCTACAGTTGCATTAGACAAGAAAACAGAAATGCAGGCGACTTGTGTGTTCTGAAAAAAGCTCTGTCTTTCTAAATGATGAGGAAAGGATCATTCCAAGACTTGCACAGCTGACTAAGATTTAAAGAAAAACTTCACCTTTTGCACTGTATTCTTTTTATTCCCGTGTGAAAATACGTGTGAAATGAGATCCATGGACAACGCTCGCACAGTTACAATACCGTAAACAAAAATGAGTATAAGATTCTTTGCACACTTGTTTTTCTGTACTGTGTTTAATGCTGTTATACGAAATCCAACACAGAAGTCAATGAGGCAGTAAATGTTGGATTTAAAGATGCAGAATGCAATACAGCTGCTAGAAAACGCTTGCAGTTACATCAGAAACCTGGTCTGGCAAAGCACAATAACACTGCAACAGCATTGCTGTATCAAAAAGAAATAGCAGTTTTCTTTCAGAGAAATCTCCGAATTGTATTTCAATTTAAATCTGGTATGGCATTTAAGAGAAAATGGTAATTGTACGATAAATAAGTCCATTGTTCAGGTCAGATTTCTATTTTAATACATCATATGGTCAAACGCAAGAGTGGTTAGCACGCCTGCCTCACAGCTTCTTGCTGGGCATGGGAACATGGGTTCTATTCCTAGCAGAGTTTTTCTGTATGGTGTTTGCATGTTCTCCCCGTGCTTGCACGGTTTTCCCAGGGTACTCGAGTTTCCTCCCATCTTCAAACACATGAGATTGGGCATAGGTAAATTGGCTACTCTAAATTGTCCATAGGAGTGAATGTGTGTGTGAATGGTTGTCTGTCTCTAAGTGTTAGTCCTGTGATTAACTAGCGATTGTACAGGATGTACCCCGCCTCACGTCCTAAGTTAGCAGGGATAGACTCCAGCGCCCCCATGACCCTGATCTAGTGAATAAGCACTTGACAATGGATGGATGGATATGGCCAAATGTTTCTGGGCACCTTACCAGCATACCCATATAAGGTTGTTTTCCCAAAACTGTGTCAAAAAGTGGAAACACACAGTTGTCCAAAATGTCTCTATACCTTGCAGCATTAAGATTTCTCTTCGCAGGAACTAAGAGGCCCAAACACTGTTCCAGCATAACAATGCCCCTATGAACAACGCCCCTGTGCTTCATGAAGACATGCTGTGTTATGGTTGGAAACGTCCAGTATTTTGGGCTTCCACAGCAAACAATCAGTCTTGCGACATTTCACTTCGACCTGAACCAATTCAAACTTTAATAGGAACCTAATTTAAATCAGATTTGAATATCTCTCTCATTTTACTGAGACCTGATCTCTGTGTCTCTGAATTTCTGTACTAGGTCTCTGGGCATTAACTTAGATCGGAATGGTCAGATAATGAACTCTAAACATCAAAATGCTGCACAATAATTCCCTAGATATTTTTTTACTTCCCACACTGTCTCTCCTCTCAGTGTCTGATTATTAGCATTTTATTAAAGTGCAAATTGGATACAGATAATTAAACATTAATACCTGGGGAAGAACACTGTACCATCTGTTTGTGTCCGCTTCGCTCAGTAAACCACGCTGAGGCAAAGGCAACAAAAGTGCCAATGCAATAGCAAACACGGTGCATGATGTTGGCCTGAAGATGCTATAAAACTGCAAGAGGAAGTTTCTAAAAACCTGGGCTTCTTTATGAAGTTACGAGGAGACACTGACTATAAATGTCTTTTCGGCGTTATTACCTGAGCCAGACAGAGATAAAGAGAAAGAGCGCGTGAGATGAGTTGAGCTACAGAAGGAGGACTTGTGAGACAGAGAAGAGAGATTAACCCAAAAGCGGAAGTGAAAAGTATGAGTAATTAAGGTGTTGTATAAATAAAGTCTGCTGCGTATGGCGACCGGCTGAACAGACAGCAGCGGTGTAATGATGATAGATGGCTGCATTACACAGCAGGTATTTTACACCCAGAAAGGTCTCCATTATGCCAGGGTGAGTGTGTGTTTATCTGTGTGTGTGTATATGTGCTGGGCTCGTGGGATGAGCAGTTCCCCTCTGGGGCCTGGCTAGAGAGCATCTGCTTCATCATTTCCAGAGCTGCAACAGCATAAGGAATCCGAATGAGCCTCAGCCCTAATCACAATGCCTTCATCATCAAGCCTGGTGGCAATTCTACCCAGCTCCCCTCAACCCCCCTTGTCTCCCCCAGCACTACCTCCTTGAAATGCAACAAAGTCAATTAGCATTAAAAAAGCAGCCCCTCTACAGCAGCGCACGTGAAGGATCTGCGAGTCGCATTTAGCTCCAACCGCCCTGCAGCAGTCACTCAACCGCTGCTGTGCGGGCCATCTAATGCTCGCGATAACGCCGACTCATTACTATGTCATATCCGTCAGGACTGACTTCCTGTCAGCTCAAACAAAGCTCTGACACCCACTCCACAGTACGGGCCAATCAAATTCCTTGAAAGTGAGCAGAGGCCATTTTATAATCCCTCACCGTATAGACAGCTCTTGAGGCTGACTGACAAGGAGAAAGAGAGAAAAAGGGCACGGAATATATAATCTCGAATACATTACGCACACACAGCTCTTAGGCTCACATCACTGTCGACACATTTAGATAAAACTTAAGGCCAAAAACTTTCGACAGTTCAAGCAGATTTTAGACAAGGCACAGCTAGCAAGAGCAGAGCTTTTATCCCATCCTGCATGACTAGCAAGGGAACGAGTACGACCTGAGTGCTCCGCCGATGCATTCTGCCTCATCAAGAGCAGAGCAAGAGTTTACACTAAACTTTCTTTGAAGCCTGAGTGGAGAACAATGCACCCTGCGAGTGGCAAACTAAACGTGGTCCCTGTCTGTTGCATGCAAACATAATGAGGCTACAATGAGCTTTCATCTGCTACTGCAATTAATGCCTGAGATGGAAGCAGCTGCTGGAGTGGAACGAGGAACAGGGAAACCTGGCAGGAATGACAAGATGCCTGACAAATTTTAGCGCACTTCAGCAAGTCTTTCAGGTCATTTATAAAGACTCGATTTTTTGCTGTTATATAAAGTGAAATACACCGAGGATAGGGGTAACGTTTGGATAAAGGAAAATGCAAAATAGAGCAGTGCTAATATTATATATATGACTACAAGTTATTATTTATATTCTGTATATGTAGACTTATACGGAAATAACTCCAGATTTTATATTCTATTCTAAAACTTCACATAGTCTCAACTTTTGATTTTTCTCCTAACTCGTTTATCGTTCACTTTTTGTTTGGGGGCCTATTCAAACTATGAACTAATTATTAACTACAACTACTGCTATAAAATTACCTGTTCATTATTAAAGTAGTTGTTAAGTTTAGGTATGGGGTAAGGTTACATAGGTATCTAATATCTAAAAAAAGGTATCTTAGCTACTTAGGGATCTAGAATGTGGTCATTAAGTATAATGCATTAATATGCGCTTTATAAGTACCAAGAAACAGTTAATATGCTAGGAATATGAATGCTAATAAGGAACTAGTCGATCATGAGAATGGATCCTTAATTTAGTGTTCGTGCTTATCTACCGATATTGACCACAGACCGGAACACATCACCAACCACATGAGGGCATCATAGAGAAGATGATGATATGGAGAAGGGAAGTGATAATGCAGGCAATTTTATCAGAAAATACACAGAAATCCAAATCCAAGCAATTTCCATTCATCTATCCAAGCATTGTCTAACGCTCATCCTGTTCAGGGTCACTGGAACCTATCCCAGGTAACTTAGGGTGTGAGGCATTAATTGCAGGGACTTGCATCTAGAGACAGACAATCATTCATACACACATTCACTCCTATGAACAGTTTAAAGTACCGTAGCCAACTCACCTATGCTCAATCACGTGTGTTTGGAGGCAGGAGGAAACTGGAGTACCCTGGAGAAAACCACACAAGCACTGGGAGAACATGCAAACTCCACACAGAAACACTCTGGATGGGAATCGAACCCATGGCCTTCTTACTGTGCTAACCACTCTACCTCCTATACTGCAGAACCTCAGCGAAAGCCGCAGGTCATCTGGGTCTTTCTTGGTTTATGAATACTGAATGAATACAGGATTTCCGTCTACAGTATAATTGGCCAGTTGAAATATTCAGCCAGCTATTGGGAGCAAGTCAACTGCAAAAGTTTATATTTAATTACAACTAATAAAAAACTTTAAAATCACTAGAACACATAAGAGACAAACTACAACTGCTACAACAGGCTGGTAGTAAATAGGACAACGTTTATTGTAGTAGGGTCCTAGCTTTAATTTAAGGTCATCTCAGGTAATGATAAATGATTGTAACCTTTAATGAGAGTTCATGTATGTTAATGTTCGTTATGGTTCTGTGGTTTAGAGTCAAGATACAGGGCATGAAGGAAGTACACATATTTTAACACTGTCAACAGGAAAGAGCACTGTGCCTGAGGATATGGTTATAATACCTAAAGGCATGATGCCTGTTTGAAGTCTGAAAACTGGAGTGCTCGAAGAATGCACCGTGTCTCAATGCCTTAAGTAGTCAACGGTAATCGGGTCAGCCTGGGTCCCAGTAGTTATAAAACCGAGAAAACATGGCATGAATATGAAACCCATTCAACGATTGCATATTTCTCTCATTTAATTTCACAGTGCTGACCCTTCAGCTGGGAGACGTAGCGCTGGCAGAACGAGAGGAATTTCACTTCTTTTGAGAATGAGATAAATGGAGAGACGGCGTACCTCACAGCTACGTATAAAAAAAAAAGGGAAAATGAAAGAAAGGGGAGAAATCAGGAAAAGTGCAAAAGGAGGAGTGAGGAAAGAATCTGAGAGAGAGAGAGAGAGAGAGAGAGAGAGAGAGAGAGAGAGAGAGAGAGAGTGTGAGAGAGAGAGAGAGAGAGAGAG
>JAOUQX010000008.1:3795202-3807220 GCA_028566295.1 Liobagrus marginatus | reverse complement strand
ATTTTCTGTAAAGCTGCTTTGGGACAATGTGTATTGTTAAAAGCGCTTTATAAATAAAATTGAATTGAATTGAATAGTGTGTCCCTGTCTGGCAGCATGCCGCCATGTTTCGCGTCACTAAGGGTGCAAATGAATCGTATATTCAACACGGTACGCGTAACGACATGAAATATAGATCGGGCCATCTAAATGAGATCATAAAATATCAAACTGCGGAGGACAGATATATATTTCCTGCTTCGACGCAGGCGCTCATGTTTATCATCGTCATACCAAAGCCATTCTCTCTCCTTCACTCTCCGTTCTTGCCCTTGAGGGAAGGAAATTAGCCACAATGATTTACTTGAACTCAAAGCAGCATGTCTTCAGGGACACTCTGCCTCTAATGAACTCATTTACCTTGCTTTAATCACAAATTCACAGCTTGGACTCTGTGCTCCCCCGACACACTCAACAAATCGTGCTGTCCTGATAGCCAACGGTGCCGCCTTGCTCCCACTGCATCCTCAAAGTTTGCTGAGTTGGAAGGATTTTCAATGAGGTCCCGATTAAAGTGCAGTTCAAAGCGCCTTTGTTTTGCTTCCTAGCATTTATTTGTGTACGTCTAAAGCACCATGGAACCATAAGTTACTTGTATTGATAATTCTGTCAGCATGTCGGATCAGTGTTCCAAATCAGTCTGAGCGATGGAGGGCTAAACAATAAAGGAAGCTATATAAAATGTCACTCTTGGCATTATTTCCCTTGTGAAAGGGTAGAGGAAGTGCACTTAATTAATCCCTCTCCAAAAGAGCTAAAGTTAGTCTTATAGCTTGGCATCGTCTTTTCCACTGCAGTGGAGTTAATAGTCATTATCTTGTTGTTGCCTTGCTGAAGACGTGTCTCTTTCCCTCTCAGTCACTGATCTGAAGCCTGTTTTGTTGCTACCTAGAGATTTAAGCAGTGAAATCTCATGCTTCCAAAATAAGCCTAATGTAATCTGGGGCTAGGAGTCCAATAGTTCAACGAAACATGCTAATGTGGTTAACAATGAATGCAAGCTATTAGCCAGCAAAATAACCTGTCATTTGCATATCACTAATCAGTGGCAATTTGCTTTCACTCACTTGTAACAACATTAGCATTTTTTTTTCTGTGCTAAATTGGTCCTTAAAGCCTGGAAAATACCGGAATACCTGAGCACGTAGGGTTAGCATAGACTAAAAAATAAATGCTAAATTCACTTTTGCACAATAACACAGGAACAAAAAGTACACACAGCTAAAAAATAAGACAATAACTGAGCGAATAGCTGAAGATTAATAAGCTTGTATTTTAACACACACAAAAAAAATTTATAAAAAAAAAAAAATCATCAATCCTTTTATAAGGCAGCTGGAAGATGATTATTTTATAGGGCATAATTCTGGGATATAGCTTTGCCAAGAGAAAGCGCCGCCAAGCCTCATGGCATGACCTTCTCCTGAGCATCCGGTTCAGATACTTTCATGCTGGGGAGAGATTTCACTTGCTACGTGTTGGCCATCTAGGCACAAAATTGAATGGGTGGATTATCCACACAATCCCGCTTAAGCAGCTGGAGATCCTTTCAAAAACTGAAATGTCTGTCACTTCTAAGCCGTATTTTTCAGTCACTGATACCTTAGTTCAAACGTTAACACATGAAGCCCTGTTGAAAGCGATGTATGACGGAGAGGAATAACCCGGTGACAACAATGCCACATAATGAATCGATTTAATTTGCTTCTATATAAATGTTGGTCCATAAGTATTTACGCTTTTGATATATTCGCTGCCTACCACATTATATCTGGAGTTGAAAATGAAAGAATATACCGTGTATATATAAGATGTGCAGACTTGCCTCTTTCATAAGAATGACCTCACTATACTTACATCCAAAGAGCTGTCTCTGGTCATAAGTAAACCCTCATTAGCATTTGGTGTCGCCAACAAACTATTCAATACATCAATACCTTCTTGAAGAGTGCTCAAGAGTTCAGGAACACCACAAAGCCTGACGAAAGAAAAAGCAACTATGGAAGATGGCAGGAGATTTATTTCTCGGGTGAAGAAAGTAGTTGTCCAGATCAAGAAGACCCTCCAAGAGATGCATCCGTGTCAAAGTCAACAATCAAAGAGAAGATTTTATCAGAGTAATTATTATAAGTAAACCAAAAAAGTGTTCTTTTTTTTGTTTTCTATTGCTATATATCTCCGCAAAAACAACAAGCGATGAGCAAAAAACATCAAAAGCAAATGGTTCCAAATATAATGGAGAAACAACGAGTAAGAAGGAAAGAACAGCAACTACTCATGATATGAATCTTATGGCATGGAACTGGTTCCGTTGCACAGTATGTATTCATGTGACTGCTGACAAAAGTAGCAGGATGACTCCTGAAGTGTATACTGCTTTATACAGTTTACCGGCTCAGATACAGACAAACGCTTCCAAACTGAATGCCACTTCATACCCTACAAGGGCTTTGATATATTTCAAAAGCAACACAAGACATGATCATTCACTGGACCTGAATGCAACTGACGCTGCTTTTTTTACTGGCTGAATCAATTCAATTCAATTCAATTCAATTTTGTTTATAAAGCGCTTTTAACAATACACATTGTACCAAAGCAGCTTTGCAGAAAATACACATTAAGAAGAAATAGACAAAAAAAAAGAAGAAAAAAGAAACAATGTATGACATATATCCCAATGAGCAAGTCTTAGGTGACGATGGCAAGGTAAAACTCCCTAAATGTAATGTTAGGAAGAAACCTTGAGAGGAACCAGACTCAGGGGGAACCCATGTGGGGGACAGCAGAATGTGTAGCTAGAGGTTATATGTATTGTAAATGCAGACATCTTTTTGCATACGGCTTGCTCATTGGGATATATGTCATACATTCACATTTTTTCTATTTCTTCTTAATGTGTATTTTCTGTAAAGCTGGTTTGGGACAATGTGTATTGTTAAAAGCGCTTTATAAATAAAAATGAATTGAATTGAATATTAACAAAAGTTCAAATCAAGACAGATAAACAAAAACAACGTTCACTGTACTGAAAGAAAGTAATAAGCAATAAGCAAGCGGTTAGTTCGGCCATTTTTAAATGACGCAAACCCCGTTTCATATTCCATTTCAATTCCAAATAGCAATGTAAAAATAACCGTCTTGAAATGTCATTGTATTTAAAGAACACAACAAATGGCATAAGCAACAATGCTTCCTTTATAAAGAAATCATTACAATAGACATTTCCTCCCATTATATTTCTTTCTTTTCCATATACATTTAAATTCTCTTTATATTTTTACTGCTGTCTGTCCGTCTGTTCCAGTTGATGAGATCGATAAGGGGACATGTGCACTTAAAATAAATTGATTTCTTTTTGTGAGGCACAGGAAATAGAAAAGCGAGCATGGTGTCTTTCATATCAAAAGGAGCACCGCTCTACCTCCTTTCACACAGCGATAAACCAAAAGAACACTGTAGAAAATGACTTTCCTCGAGGCCTCCTGGTGAAACCCCATATGTTTTTAAAGGCAGAAATAAAAAACACATATTTCAGAAGGGAATGACTACTCTTCTCTTCTGTAGAGAACCAAAATAAATGATTGAATAAGTGCTTTGAAAATAAAAAAGGCCAGGCTGAAAAGCCTGATGTGGATCTCATCATCGCCTTGAATAAGAAGTCGTTAAAGCTACTCAGTAGTGTGATATATCATAGGTGTCAGTGAGGAGAGCGTGTCTGCGATATGATACTGCTTATCTAGCAAGCCATCTTCCTTTAGTCATTATAACTGTGCTGAGCTAATTGGACTACATTTAAACTAATTTCCAGAGTCTATTATGGGATTTCTCTACAGATCTTTACATTAATTTGGAAGCAAGCAGCATCTTTATTGACTTAACCATCTGCATGTGCAGGTTATGATCCAGAAAATATCATCTGTTCTTGCTGCTTGTTTTTTTTTTTTTTTGGCTTCTATGGATGTTCAAAGGAATTATATTGTAGGATCAATATTTTATTAAATGCCATTGAACATGAGATGAGATCTATGATGTCTGGCACACACAAAAGCAGCCGTCCTATGTGGTTTCCAGTGGATCCATAGAGCTTCATTTTAAATATTGTCTGATTAAATAATCAATCATTCATTCATTGTCTGTAACTTCTTTACGCTGATCTAGTGGATCTAGAGCCTCTCTTCTGAATACAGGAAGATGGTAGATAAATGGGATGCCATTAGAGAACTCATTAGTATCTACCAACATGTACTTTTGTGAGTGGATATGAGAAGACCTTCACATAAATACTTCCAGCTCAGAAGCACATCTTGGTCCCATGCCACCCTGATTCAATGATCGTAGCAGAGCTATAGACCTACTTTCAGTGTATCTTCACTCCACCCTCATCTAAGATGGTATCTCCCAGCCTCCGATTGACTGAACACATTCGTAATCAGGTAGTGTAGGGGGAGTTAGAAAACTAGCAGGACAAAGTAGCTCAAGGAATTTGGGTTGCCCATTGCTGAAAATTTGCATTTATTTAAATGTTCGTATTACCCAATATGATCTTATATGTTATATAATATGTTTACAGAAGAAGAGGAGAAAAAGGATGGTGGATGTGATATACTAGCTGAGAAATGAGATTTTGTTCTGTCCAAGCTGGCGCTAAACAATCGATACAGTCAATGGGATGTCACAGATAATGAGACACTGTCAGTGTACTTGTGTTACATCTCTGAGACATATACATCATTTACTACTAAATTTGACTCAATGTAACCGTCTATACAAGACGTAATCTATAATTGGCTGAAATTCCGCTTTGAAATTCTGTACACACTAATTCTGTAGTGTGTACTGATGCTACTATTCCATCCCATGGTACCGTGTGGATTATAGGCAATGTAGGTAAAGTACATCCATCCACCAGCCAGTTTTGAGGAGGTTGGAGAAGTCAAACAAAACCTGAATAGACCCAAACAGAACAGGTTTTATTAAGGCACAATTATTAAATAGTAAGTTCTCATTAGATAGTAAGAAATAACCAAATAACTGCTCTATTGACAACAGCCTTTGACAGAAATTCTATAGCAACTCCACTGACGCAACGACAAACCGTTTATATGTTCATTAGCAGTAAGCAGTGACCGAGGGAACTCATCAGCCTTGCATTATCAATTCCTTTTTATGAGACGTAATTGCTAGCAAATAACGCAGCAACAAGAGTCCTTGTATCCAAACGCTAATTAACTTAATTCAGTGTGTCTTAACAACTCTATCTACATACAAGAGCCTTCAGCTCGGCATCCTCATCGACTGTCCTGCTATAATGAGCTGAGTGGGTAGACCTCCAGCGCTGTTTATTATCTCTGATAGAATAAGTTCCTCCAGGACACCCATTTTCATAAATCAATCAGCAGCAATTTATTGTTTAGTTCACATCAACTCCCACGTTCACACTCGATCTTATGCCCATCGTTCCAGATGGCTGTTTGGGTGTTTTCTGGTTTTTATAGAGAGTGTCACTTCGGTCTGGCGGAAGACCAATCTTACCCTCATCTCCAAGAGACAGGTCCAAGACAGAGAAAAAAGAATTAGCACTTATCTTCCTAAAAAGATTGTGAGTTAATTATGCTTGCCTCCAGCTATAGTTATTAAAATATTGGGCCATCATGGATTTTGTCTCAGATATAATTGGGTTATTTTGCTGTACATGGTTTGATACTTGGTCTCATAACAAGCAGATTTAACTAAATTACTAAAGCCAATGATGTAAGCATTACTTCTCTTATTTTTTGTAGTCTGCTTTCTCAATGAATGACAGTCTGGACTAATGTCAAGGTGAAAAAGCTTATCTGTCTTTGTTTAAGTTCTGGAAATCCTGTCAATCAGAAAGCCCTTCAAGTCAGAGTAAGTTGCAAATGTAATCTTGCCAGATACCATTTAGAGGAAAGATCTTGGCACCTTTTCCAAAAACATGAGTCAGAATTAGGGGTGATGCTCTGTGAAATAATTCTGATAGATTTTAAGATAGTCTATGTCGAGTCAGGGCTGAGTGGCTGTTCTGGCTACGGCCAGAATATTTGAGAGGTGATTAAACATGGATCAGATGCACTATAGCATTGCACTCAATCAGCCGGGAAAAAGGATGGGATCATAAGATGAGACACCACTGCTACCGAAAATTCATTTACTAAACGCAATGTCTACAATTAAGGACTTGAGGTGGAAGGGATGAAGGTGCTGTTATAGGAAAATAGTCAGAGATGGGCAGTTAATGTGAAATGAAGTGTTATAGAGTCAAAATTGTGCTTTATTAGCAAAGTATGCTAGAGTATACTTGAAATGAGAGAAATTAAATATTACATTGTGGTAACTGAAGCATGTAACGCAAAACCTAATAGGTTATGAGTCATCAGTGGCGGATTTAGGCATAGGCGACATAAGGTGTTGCATCATCGTTTTGTTTTTGTTTTTTTAACCATTCATTTGCACGTCATGTCAATGGGATCAATAAACCTGGTCGAGATTTGGAGTGTGCGCCGGATAACTACTCAAACGGTAATCTGTTTATTATAAGAATAGAAATATCTGGAGCAGCTGCCCTTTATTTTCTAGGGCTTTTAGAAATGGACTGTTACTATGGAAACAATAACGTTTTAGAACAAGCACATTAACCTCACCCTAATTTGCTGTTACGGAAAATGAGCTGACACTTTTCAATCAATCAGATTCGTGAACCCAAGAGCACTGTGGTTTAAATCTTTATAAGTGACTCCTATGGATCTGATTTTCCAGACACATTTCCAGCATGTCAGGCTCAATCAAGAGCTCATAAACATAGATAAATGAAATGCTACATATGCATAACAAACTCCCACTTTTAGGGTTAAACAGATAAATTGGGTCATCTGGAATATAATGAACACTGTTATCATATCACTGCAATAAATCTCCCTCTGGTACAAAGGTAGCTGCTCAGCAGGGAGATGTAGAAAGGTACACTGTTACGTAAATGCTAAGTAACTTAAACTTAAAGCACCGAGATTGATGTTTGACCAACCTGGGGGTAATACAACATCAATTATAGACTGGCAAAGTGTGCTTGTCAATTCATTATACCCCCACCAAATGCTATTATCTGTTAAAGAGGAAATATTCTCTTCTTGTATGAACAGTCACAAGGATAATGAGCCTCTGGTATATATAAAAAAACGAAACAAAAATTATTACTGTAAATAATACAAATAATAATTTTTTCCTCATCTGAATCAATCATGGGATGGGGGGTGTCGGACTAGCTGGACATGAATGCGTTTTTCCTCTGAGCTGGTCACAGCACTTTATTGTCTAATCTGACAAGTTCACGCTACGGCTAACAGCAAAATCTTGACCTGAACTGGAGGAGCTTTGGAGTTCAAGGAAAATAAACTCTGAAGCTTAATGTCTGCCTTTTAAAGTTCACAACCTGAAACTAAAGTGCAGGCCAAGTAAAGTATCCGCCTTACGTTCGTCTGACAGCCTCATGATAGCCTCATAAATGTATGAGTAGTTACACATACATAATACACACACGACAAATTCACTTACAACATTATGCACTATGCACACGATCATTTAATCCACATGATTGCACACATGGCAAAAAGAAATCTCTTTCTCTTTGAAACATTCTGCTACATGACTGTCCATTATCCAGGCACATAATGCAGTAAACACTAAATATTAATACTGAGCTCAAGTAAGATGCAGAAACACCCATTTCATGCCTTTCTGCTTCCTGACTTTCAAGTCAGCAATTAGACTGGCCTTAAGACATTACAGGATATGAAGTAAATACCATATACCAGAAGTGTATCATATTATCCTAAATGCCAAGGTGAAAACACAGTTTCAGAAATGTCTGTGGACGACCACGTTTTACTAAATGTAACCACACACACACACACACACACACACACATATATACTGTACATCTAAACTTTTGAACCCTTAGCACTATATGTATAGTGTATATATATATACATACATACTATATATATACATAGTATGTATGCATGTATATATGTATATATACTATATACAGTACATACTAATAAAGATTATATATGCCGCAGATTTTCATGCAATTCTTAAATATTTTTAGCAATTCAGCAATATTATTTTTATCCTGTTATTATAATTGTCAGTCCTCTGCATCAATCTCCTGGTATGTCTACTAATTCAAGTTAATTATTTTATAAGGCTAATTGATTATGAGAAAACCCTTTCGCAACTGTGTTGCACAGCTCAGAACTCTTGTACTAATGGAGGAAACGAGGGAACACGGTATTCTTTAGGTTGGTTTAGTCTCTGAACAACGGCAGTTGTTTGTTTGTTTACAGGCTCAAAATGGCCAGAAAGAAAGAACTTCCATTATCGACCCGTCAGTCTATTGTCGCCCTTAGAAAGGAAAGCTATTCAATGCGAGAAATTGCGAGGAAACTAAATATTTCTTATCACGCTGTGAACTACAACCTTCAGAGAGCAGCACAAACTGGCTCTAACAAGGACAGAAAAAGGAGTGGGAGGCCAAACTGATGCACAACTGTGCAAGGAGACAAATATCTGAGAGTGTGTAGTTTAAAACAAAGACGCCTCACAGATCCGTGACTGGAAGCTGCACTACAAAATACACGTCAACAGTGACGAGAGGCAAGAGGCGACTTCAGGATGCTGGACTTAAAAAAAAAAAAAGCGCTATCTTGGACTGGCCAATAAAAACAAAATACTGAGATAGGTTAAAAAGCACAGACATTGGGCCCTTGGAAGACTGATAGAAGGTGTTGTGGACAGATGCGTCCAAGTTTGAGATCTTTGGATCAAACATAAGAACATTTGTGAGACGCAGAAAAAATGAAAAGCTGCTAGAACACTGCTTAATAGAGTCAATCAAGCATGGTGGAGGCACCGTGATGGTGCTTTGGAGGTGGTAAAATAGGAGATCTGTACAGAGTCGAAAGGACCACGAGCAAGGAAAGCTATCACAAGATTTTACAACGCCATGCCATACCCTGTGGACAGAACTTGATTGGGGCCGATTCCATACGACAATAGGATAACGACCCAAAACACACCTCCAAAATGTGTCTGCAATATTTGAAGAATAAACAGTCAGACGGGATTCTGACTGTAATGGATTGGCCAGCACAGATTCCGGATCTGAACCCTATTGAGCCGTTGTGGAAGCAGCTTGACCGTATGGTACGGCGGAAGACTCCATCAAGCCAATCCATCTTGTGGGAGATGCTCCAGGATGTATAGGGTGAAATCTCATCAAATTACCTTGAAAAATTGACAGCTAGAATGCCTAAGGTCTGCCAGGCTGTTATTGCTGCAAAAGATGTTTTATTATTATTTGTTTTTTTATGAAGGCATAGTTTGAAGAACACATTCATATATATATATATATATATAAAATACATTTGAAACTGAAACAAACACACTTAAATGATTAATTTGTGTTCCTTGTTCAACAGCTTTACGGATTTATGAATCAATGTAAATGTTCATATTTTTTATTTTATGGTTCTAAAAGGTTGCATTGCTTGAGGGTGTCTTATCTTGTTCAAAGTTAAATATGAATTTAATTTCACTGTAATTTAAGAACAATTGCTAGAAATTATCATGTAAGTAGGAAAACTGCTTTGTATGAGTTTTCTGCATCAAATTAGAATGTCTACCTGAAAAAAAGAAATTTGAGGGATACATGCTGTTGGGAGACAAATACAAAGCTGAACAACACAGAAAACAAAAACTCTCTGTTACTAAAGCTCTGTCGATAAATGTGTGTCAGAGAGAGAGAGCCGTGGGATTGGGTATAGGCTAGATTGCATTATTGACTTGACACAGATCGACAAAATGGCTGAAGTGTGTGCAAGGCTGCCGTCTGTCAGTGATCAGTTCTCCGCTTTGTGCAGCTGGGAATCAAAACTCTATCGATTCCGTCTGCTTTCTCTGCCGTGCCTTCTACCCAGAGCACCTGATGATTTACACAAATAACACTTTATAATTTAGGGTTAGGGTTATGGGCTTATTTAGGGTTCATCCCCTTGCATGAATAAAAAACGTAAATCCGATTCCTAATTTCCTAGAAGAAGAAGATCATGGTGCAGTGTATAATGCTTTACCAGGACTGTTAAATGATGTTTATAGCTAAATCCGTTACCTTTAACGCTAAACCTTACCTTTAACTGTCTTTTCTTTCCCTCAGTTGAACTGCACATGCTTCAACAGAAGCTTCTAGTTTCGTTTAATGAAGCTGGGCTCATGGAGCAGAAAAAAGGAAACCGGCAAGGGTCAGTCCTTCTCTCGTAGGGAAGGGAACATAATAGCGTCCACCACTAGCCCTCTGGGGAGAGGACATGCAATCAGTAGTGCTTATGATCACATGAGATGGCTAGTTCTGCTAATCTTGGCTGCATTTTAATGGAGCATGAGGAGTAACCCTGCAGGACGATGTTTAATTGAACTTCTTCACACTTAGTTCTATTAAAAATACAGACCTTATGTTTTACAGTTTGTAGCAAAGGATTTAATAAGTAAGAACCAAGACTCTTGACTTGAATAAATGTTAAGTGGTTTGTTATGCATCATGAAACTTAAACTGATCAGGTCTAGAAGTTAGAATTCAAGTGTTTAATTGCTTCATAGATTCCTAGTCTTTCCTAGTCATGTCCTAGGGACATGATAATGCTTACACATTTATCACTCAATACAAACTTTCCTTTCACTCTTTTATCCGTCCGTCCATCCGTCCATTCTATCTATCTATCTATCTATCTATCTATCTATCTATCTATCTATCTATCTATCTATCTATCTATCTATCTATCTGGCTGTCTGTCAACATATATTTCTATCTATCAGTTTATTTTTTGAGGTTGGATTAATTAATTAAGGTATTATTCTCCATTATACTACATCTAACTCAGTTAGTGACAAATGCTTTTTTAATTATTACTTGAGTTGTTTGGGTTAGACAAACTGTTTATTACTTACATGGAAATCAAAGGAATACTTTTTTTTCTTTTTAACTGGGCATGCCACAAAAAGAAATAAGACAGAGTTCTAACCGGCTAGCATTTATTCTGAGTTTTTTTTTTTTTTTTTTTTTTTTTTTAATGTGACACAGGTAATTAAACATAAAAAAAAAAACGTCGTAGTCTTTTTAAGTCGTAGGAATATACGTAGTGGAGCTTTTAAAACAATCAAATCTGATTTTTTAACTCTGAAGATCCTGCAATCCTAAGCATACATTACGCAAAGCAGATTTCCATACACATCATAAGGAAAGTACAGTAACTGTAAGGATTATGAAGACATGGTTTGTATTTGGACCACTTTAGATTGTGAGATCTAGACTCTTAGATATAACATCTTTAGAGCTTGTTGCGTTGACAGTACAGTTCCCAGATACAGCATTCCGGATACTTTACACAGACAAACACACATACACTAATGCCCATTTACAAATACATTGACCCAAAGCGACCCTTTTTTTTTCACTGAAAGCTGCCGAATTACATTGACAAGATTGACAGCAACTGTTGTTGACTATGATGAAGGCGTGTCCAGTGAAGGGTCAAAGTAGAGTAATGTTAAACATGGTCCGAAAATGGAACAATGATAGTACTATACAGGGGACACATTCTGTGGCAAACAGCACACACTGCTCTCTTATGCTATGATGCAGATAAACACTGTATGAATTTGCAATTCAAATGCTCTCCTTTCCTCCAGAATGTTTGAGATTTGCAGATGTTATGGTAGTAGGAATGCCAACTGGAGACTTTATAGTACAGAATCGTCTGACTTGTGGGAATGTAGCTTTAGACCCTCATAGGCTGCATAACTGTCATCATAGCACAAAAGAGGTCATATAAAGCTGTGTGTGTGTGTGTGTGTGTGTGTGTGTGTGTGTGTGTGTGTGTGTGTGTGTGTGTGTGTGTGTGTGTG
>JAOUQX010000008.1:3629242-3640156 GCA_028566295.1 Liobagrus marginatus | reverse complement strand
CCATTCACACACACATTCACTCCTATGGACAATTTACAGTAGATAATTCACCTATGCCCAATCACATGTGTTTGGAGACGGGAGGAAACCAGAGTACGGGGAGCACATGCAAACTCCACACAGAAAGACTAAACTTCCACTTCAAAAAAAAAACATGAAAAACCTGGGTGCTTTTAAAAATGGATTTTTGTATTTTCTGGTAGGATATTAACAAGCAGAATGTGTGTGTGAATGGTCGTCTGTCTCTAAGTGTTAGCCCAGCGAGTAACTGGTGATTTGTCCAGGGCGTACCCCGCCTCACGTCCTAAGTTAGCTGGGATAAACTCCAGCTCCCCCGCAACCCTGAATGGGGTAAATGCTAGTTGAATTAAACAATGAATGAATGAATATTAACTAACCCTATACAATATTCAAACTTTTAAATAAACTCAGTAGAATCTTTTGGATACTACAGCACAGACAGATTATGACAGGGCAAACAGAGCTTTCCTGTCAGTGACTTGAAAAGACATGACACTGTATTCATTCCATATAAACACACATTGTGTATGAAAGCTCAAGTTCAAAAGAAATCTGCTTTCTCAAGCCAAGTAAACCATCAGACAAAATCAATAAAAAAAAAAACAGAATAGCGCACCTTTAAAAATTTTTTTTACCTCTATTGTGTCTGATAAAGCACATTATCTGTTAGCTCTGTGTACTGTATTCTTATTTAGCTACAGCTCTCCTAAAAAAAATTATAAATAAAAATATTGGCATAATATGTAATACTATATCTCAGAGCACCTCAAGTCTAGTTTAATACCAAAAATCATACAAATGTTTCTTATTAATGATTACAATGACTACAACAACAACAACGACAAAAAAAAAATAATTCTAAAGTTCTTTCAAAACTTTGATGCTCTAGTTTTTTGGAATATCAGTGTAGACAACCAATCCAGAATCTCAGTCACCTTGGCCTGCGTACACACTGCGGTGACTCCCAGTTAGGGAAATGAGATTGTTTTATGTGATGGGCAGTGCTCTAGCAAGTAGCATAAAAAAAAAAAAAGGTTTGATTTGTTCATTAGAGCATGTAACTCTTTCGACCACACCACTCTGATGAGAGAGAGAGAGAGAGAGAGAGAGATTCTTAATTCATTACGGTAATTCTGCTTGAGTGAATGGATCAATGTGGTCATGCAAGGTTTAGGGATAAAAGGAAATAAACGCTTTCACGTCACATTGGGGGGAAAAAATTGAAAACGTCATCAACATGCACACTATATGACTATAAATCAAAAAAAGCCTTACTTCCAAAGCCTGCGTCAGATGTAATTGATTTATTTGACTGATAACAGTCCAATTACGCTTGTTTAACTCTCGCTCGCTATTTCTCTGCTTGATAAGCATAAGTGGTCCAAGACGCATGCCTGAATGCGCAACAGTAATTGGGTACATGCAATACGCTTCCTGCTCACTGGCTTGTTGTTAGTCCTTCATCCAAAGAAAATGAGCTTTTGCTTTTTTTATTTATTTTTTTATTAAGCAAAACAGAAAAAGACGCATGTTTTCTTACCAAGTATAAAATTTAATCAGTATAAATCCCGAGTTATTACGCTACACAGACTGAGGAAATTGCGCTAAAGAAGCGGTCCATGCTTCATCACACGCTCGCGTGAATCATCCGCCAGTTCCCCATGCACTTCCCCCTTTTCCCCTCCCTCCCCCTTCCAGTGAAAAAGTGGGAGCTAGGTGAGTATATAGTGAGTGTATGCCAAAGCTTCTTTACCGCTGCCATTTCACACAGCATGCAAGAAGTCCTACATGAATTCCAGGCCTGTCACAGACCTTGGAAAAGCAGTGGCTGTCTCCATAAACTAAGGAAAGAAATGTAAATGAAGTTGGAGGGCTCCAGCAAAATGTCACAGCACTGACGGTAAAAATAACATGGAAATATTTAAGTGAAGCTGGATGGAAAGAGCTGTGGGCCACTGTCACAGTGCTCAGTGGATGAGACTTAAACAGCAGTAAAGCTAATCAAGAGTTCATGGAGAAACGAGACGGAGAGAGGGAGCGGCCCTTCTTCCTTAATGCATGCATGCACCACAATACACTCCAGCAGGCTTTCTCACTGTTGGCCTGGAAACCAACACACACTGAGGCCCAATTTTGGCGCGATTAAACCAGTTACTGCGAAGCGAGACTTTACCACTGACTATTTTTCTTTTGCTTGAATTTCATTTCTTTTTCTTGGCTATGTTTTTGTTTGGAAGGTATTGACCATTACAATGCAAAATGTCAAATTAAATTTGCATTTGGTTTTATACTGTATCTACTGCGCTAATTCAACACCAATATGCCTGAAAAACCTTGTTTTTTGTTTAAATATACTATTAATAATAAAGATGTCACTGAGTGTCATGTAGTCACTGAGCGCTTAAAAAACTTATATACCCCTGCAAGTTATTAAGTGCTTACAGGTACTTAGTTTCCTTTTTTTTTATTTTTAAATGCCTATTTTGGGTGAGCCTGGACCTACAGTCGCTTCATTTTTAGTGCTCTTAGCTGACATGGTCTGCTTCTGATATGGGTCATCTGCCTCAGGGTCAATGTGCTGTTCTTTGTAAGTTCATTTTTTCTCCCTGGGGTTGCAAGGAATAGTTATTCAAATTACTATAACCTTCCTGTCATAGCAGTTTATACAAATTAGGACATTCTCCTCTGACCTTTCTCATCAACAATGTGTTTCCTTCTGCAAAACTGCTGCACGCTGGCGTCGTTTAGCTTTGTAAAAACTCTAGAGACTGTTGTGCAAAATGTCAGGAGCTCAGCATTTTCTGAAAGGCCCAAACGAACCCAACAACCAGGAGGCATAAACTCTGCGTCACTAAGATCAACTTTTATTTTTTTAAACATTCTTATGATTTAATGTGTTACGCAAACTTTATGGCTTCAATCTGCTTAAATCCATGCATTAAACTGCTGCTAAAAAATTGTTGATAAATCTTTTGAATTGACTCGAGAGTTGCATGAATGGGCAAGAAACTGTTGTTCCTATTAAAGTGGCCAGTGAGTGTATACATAATTTACAGAGGTATTTTTTCTTCATCATTCATTGTTTAGCGCTTATAATGCAAGCACGGTGAGATAGACATGCAAAATCCACACAAAGACCCTGGGCAGGAAACGAACCCATAAGCTTCTTATTGTAGGCATGGCATGCGAACCACTCTGCCATCGTGCCACCCTGGGTATTTTTTATTTTGTGTTTTTAATAATTGAACTGATATTCAGTACATTAGCTCCACATTTAAAAAATTGTAGTTAGCATTCTGGGAAAAAAAAAATTCAACCTGACACAAAGGATTAATTTAAGGAAATGGGAAAATTCTAATCACTAGACATTTTTTCTGTTCCGGTATAGTCTGAGCAAAAGTACAATGATAGAACCAGAACTTAATATATGTAGAATTCAGATATGCTATATGCTTTGTGTGCTACATTTTTATAAGGAAAAAGATACTCTAATATTTGTTTAGAAATTAAGGGTTTATAGAATTGTTAGTTCAGTCAGATTGCTTTCGTCAATGTTATTTATTATCATGATAATGCATACGGTTAGGTTTGGCGGTAAGGAATCTGTTCTGGGCGGACTCCTGCGCCCGTCCGTGCACCTTGCTTGGACCGGGCGTGGAGAGTGGCGAGTCAAACCCCCGTTTGGGGTACAGAACGGATCCGGTGCTGTACGTGTGCACACATGGTTACTGTACTTGTTGCGTTAGTGTTGAGCCACCGGATATGTGGGGAAGCTGATGCTGGAGCTGTAGGCGGTGGCGACCGGACGGTCGTTTAGATTTAGGTGTCCGGATAGTGGAGTTGGGGGAGGGGGTGTTGTTGAACACTGCGTGCGGCTAGCGATAGAGAGGTGAAATGACTGAGGCTTTACAAGGTTGCTGTGATTGGTGTCGGAGCCTGGAACAGCTGGCTGTCAGCTGATGTGAGCTTGACTGACGCGACCTGCCTGAACTAACGCGATGCTCGATTAGTTAAGTAGAATTTCATGCGGAAGATTCCTCGACCTAAAGCCTCATACACAGTATTGGTGGTAGAAAATGTACAAGTCCACTGCTATGAATGACACACGGCAATGTAAAAAAAAACAAAAAAAAAACACAACACATCTATAATCTTTCTCTCTCTTTCTAGCTCTCTCTTTCTTTTTTCACACACACTTTTTCTCAGATTTTGGCAGGAGCAGGGCGTTCACCAGGAACATGAACCCTTCTGTTCTCTTACGCTATTGCCCTGGAGAAAGGAATCGCAGCTTTAAGCTTCAAATGAAATTGACTGCCTGTAAAAGTTAATGCTGAGGAAAGAAGAATGAAAGAATGAAAGATGGTGAATTTAAATGGGAATCCGATATTTGAGAAGTGCACCTCCAGTCTCGGCAAGATTTCCCTGCACGGCACTCATTTCATGTTTTCAATTATTTAAGACCAAAAGAGATGCTCTTAATTTTGAGGAAGGGCAATTTAAACGTTGAAATCTAGCGGATCATTCATTCAAATTGATTGCACCGGTGAATGTAAGATATTTAGCGTAATGAGCATGCCTGAAACGTTCAGTACAGGTAATGGATCAGGGTGAGAGACTGCGCTTTCTCATGGCTGTGCTTTAGACGAGTGCTACATGTTTATTTACCAAGCTTAGCTGATAAAGCTGCAGCTTGCTGGCTGAGTAATCAAATGCAGCTGGTGTGGTTTAGAGAGAGGAGTGTGTAGCAGGCTGTGAAATCGTTAAAACAGACATTTATTGAAATATACAGATGAATAATGAGGTCTGTGACTGACAGACTACTGGATTTACTAACTGAACAACTGAGATGAGAACTGTACACAACTCGGACAAAACAGCAGCTTTTAAGATCATTTGAATGTCAGGGAACCCGCGCTGCTTCGTGAAACGTCGTTTTCACAGGAACGCTTCAACGGGCTCGCATGTCTGGAAAAGCGAGTGGGGCTCACAGATGGAGAGGAGTATGAGACGAAGTCAAGGCATGGGGTAGGCTCGATGAGCGCTTCCTAATATCTCTGAACTCACAACCTCAACATAGGGGGTTTCTATTCGTTCCGGATCTCCACACTGAGACGTCGACGTCCTGGAATACAGTAGGCCGTTCTCTGCCAGAATAGCGATCTCGTAGTGCAGAAGTATGCGCCGATACTAAGGAGAAGGGCTATGGGGTGATGCCTAAAGTGAAGGTCACACTGGCGTCCGATCTTTCTCCAAGCTCAACATATTCCCTTAAGCCCCAGAAACTACCCACTAAGCCATGCAAAACAACATCAGCAGGTCACACTGGGGCATGTGTACACACCTTGGCCCTTCTGCAAGCTTACCAAGCTGACTTCCTGATGAGGGGAAGGGGGTGAGCCCTGACATGTTAAAGAACTTCACAGGACCACCGACTTGTTTCTCTACGCCACCAAAGAAACTGCTTGAGTCACGCTATGGCCACTGCTAGAGCCGCTATAGTTGCGATGGATAGGCATTTGTGGCTAAACTTCTCTGCCATGCAGGAGCGTGACACAGCTTTTGTCCTTGATGCCCCGCTGTCGCCTTGTGGTCTCTTCAACGATGCAGTTATTGTTATTGTTGAACGTTTTCAGGAGGCTAAAAATCCTCCTTCACTGGCCTTCAAAAAGTTTATATCGCCAGAAGTCCAAGGGGGCTGTTTCCAGGGAGCCGCCCCAGCTGTGTACGTCTGTGTCTGGCTCCATGCACAGACAGCGCCAGAAACAGACTGTTGTTTTGAAATGCTTTAAGGAATAGGTCCTGACAGCAGAACAAGTTTGCTGTCCTTGGGGTGCCCTTGGGAGGCCTCTACACCATTCTGGCTGGTGCAGGACGGGTCAGCTCCCCAACCTGAATCTCAGGGCCGACCGTGGTACACCACGGCAAGAGGTTGCCCCTGCAGGGGGACCTGCAAATCAAACGATACCTTCAGGTCACCGACACCCCTGCACCAGAACCCCCGAGGGCAGGTTCCTCTGAGAAAATGCTCCAATCTCCAAAACGGCAATTTATGTTCCAAAAAGGCAACACCAAAAATATCTCTGTAGGTGTTCTATACTGTTTAAAAGTCGTACAGACTACAATTTGGCTCTCGACCCTTGCCCTTCACGGATGTGTTCCTGACTGAGGTCGGGCCCCTTAAGGGCATATTTCATGGTCAGAAAGTATAAACTTTTTTGTCGAAAGGGGCTAGAAGATGTACAGGCAGACATGCCGGGTTCTACAATCAGGATTTCATATTGCCAAAAAATGATAGAGGGTTGCTCCTATCATAGATCTAAGGAAACTGAATCGATCTCTGTGCAGATACAATATCAAGACGCTTATCTCCATTATTTCCATGATCGTGAACCAAATCAGATCCGGGACAGGTTTCTCGCGATAGATGTTAAGGACGCATACTTTTGTTTGGCCCTAGCCCTGTCCCTTTGCACCTTCACTGAATGCATGAATGCAGTCCAGGTTCCCCGGAGAAGCCATGCCTGGGTAGTCACTTGCTTCCGACCTGTTGTCGCTTCCACATTATCTGCCGCCATGAGTCACGTGTGAATCATCATCTATTTAAATTCCGCACGCTGAAGTGTTCCCTAGAACACGATGTTTCACGATGCAGCGCCTAGTTCCCTTTCTCAGGGCTACATGCGTAACATAAGATGTTTTGTGTTACAAAACCAGAGATTTTATACACAGAACAGAGAATCGAATCATATGTTAAAACCAGCATCTGTAATGAAGAGCCATTTTATTGTATCCTAATGATAGAGGCGATTTTACATAAAAACATTATTGTTTCAAATAATGTCATTGTCATTCTTTGCAACAAGTAACATGGTTTGTGAAGCCACAATGAAATACATTTTAAGTATTGCTTTGGAAAAAATGTGCTTCACTTGTTAAATACTTGCCCGCTTACCAAAATATAATTTGCAAGAGGTAAAACAAATTCTCCACTTTAAAGTTGTCATTTTTATAATAACGCTTATTAAAATTTAAAAATGTCATATTTTCCGCCTGAAATTCCTTTTTGCAGCTGCTATGCTATTCAGTAGCGTTCAGTGAGACATCCAAGCAAATTTAGCGTTAGCTTTATGTTTGCTGGCTGATTCTAATAGTTCTATTAATATGTAGTGAAATATTACTACATTTCATCATCTAAAATTGTTATGTTGTACTTTCTCTTAACGGCGGGTCATCTGTCCTATTTCCACCCTGTCATCACCTTTTATTTTTCCTCTTATTAATTTTTTTTTACTAATCATCATCCCAAAAATGTTTGATGATTGAAATTTAATGAATGCCACATAATTACTCTGGTGTTTGCCAAAATATGTCTTTTATGCTTTTTATAAAGTTTAAAAGCTGTGTATAAATCAGAAAACGCTGGCCCCTGATACATAATTATATTGTGTGTGTGTGTGTGTGTGTGTGTGTGTGTGTGTGTGTGTGTGTGTATGTGTGTGTGTGTGTGTGTGTGTGTGTCGGTGTCGGTGTGCGTCGGTGTCGGTGTGCGTCGGTGTCGGTGTGCGTGTGTGTCGGTGTGCGTGTGTGTCGGTATGCGTGTGTTGGTGTGCGTGTGCCTGTGTGTGCGTGTGCCTGTGTGTGTGTGTGTGTGTGTGTGTGTGTGCGTGCGTGTGAGGGAGAAAAGGCTTACGGAAGGTTTTGGACTACAGTTCTAAGCAGCGTATTATTAGCCAGCAGTTTGATGATGATGATGATTTCTTCGGCTGTGCCGATGATGGGATGTACACGTCCGAGGTCAAGAGAGTAATAAAGCCTTCTTTAACCAGTGCAATGACATCCAACATGCAAATCAATTCTACCTGCTTTACTCAAAGCTGCGGAGATCTTATCTGGTAATCATTTTAAGACTGACCATCATGTTTCGCTGGGTGCGCTGGTATATTATGTCCATAAATATAGTACATATCAAAATATACAATTAACATTTATACGTATAAATATGTTTTAAGGTTGTTGTTTTGAGTACTATACTGCCGAAGACATACTATTTTTTCTTAATCGATACTTTTTGGCTTATTTATTAAACTCAATCAGGCAGGACAGTGTGAAAGCATTTCCTGTTCTAGTTCATCACAACCGTCATCAGAGCAGTGTAGAGTCTGTATGCCGAATAGTTTTAGTCGTGGTTTAGTCATTTGTAAATCATTCAAATGAATTTTCCCTTAAATGTTTGACATTTTGTTTTTGTCCTGTAAAATGTCATTTTATTTTGTCATACATTCAGGGGGATAAGGGTGAACAAATTATTTTAAATAAGGGTTAGGGTTACATGTCGTTTTGTACATGGAAATTTAAAAAAACAAAAACACTGACGGATTTATTCATTGACAAAGCCATCCCAATTCACAACCGCAAACCGTGTTATAAAATGATGTTCCAATTTTCTGTTTGGGAGGTTACAAGAAAAAACTATAACACAGAAATCCAGTCCATAAGATCCATGAGTTTCTGTATTTTTCTCCTCAGCTGAAGGATGTGTTGGAGTACAGACGGATGCTGGGACGAAGGCCAGGACTCCAGAGCTCTTGTGGGGTTAAAGAGCCTTGCTCAATGGCACTATGGCTGCAGACAGTGTAAGCCTGGGCTCACACGCTCACTTTCACCGCTGCCTTATTCCCACTGTCCTGAAAAATCACTAGCTATAAACGATCACGTTTAAGCACAATGCTGCTACAACAAGCCAAAGCTAACAGGCAGATCTAAATGAGGAAAGGTCGTTTGTGGAAATTTCTTTAATTAAACTTTATGAAAATCAATGATCAATGATCTGGTACTTTTTCATCTACTTTCTTTTTGATGGCAGGAAACAACAAAGAAAGCTTGTTTTCCCACAATGAAGCATTTATTCCAGGAGGAAATTGTGCGTCACCAATTGTTGTTGTGAACTACTTAGCTGGCCGAAACAAGATTAAAAAAAAGTTGGTAAGATAAACTGCTTTATGTTCATATACACAAAACAATGCATGCTCAGGGATGAGATGCAGTCAGTACCGAAGCAGAATTCAGCTCCACTCCTCTGTTGGACAGCATGGCTTCAACTCAGTTTCAAGACATATCCCATACTACACAACGTATCCTCATTAATAAGAACGTTCGCTTAATCAAATGACAGGTGATCGACTAAATCCCTAATGATCAATTATCCCCATCCCTTACATACAGTATTGCATCCTAATGCACAAATCTCTTTCCTGAGAGCTGTACTAAAAATAGTTCCATTTAGTAATTTATTTTAAGACGTAAAGACGGCTTTCGCCTTGCTATTTAATTGTGTATAATTAATCTATTAGCACAGTAAATCAATACGGAATGAAAGTGAAAAAGATAACACTACACAATGTGAGGCAAATGGCAAGAGGCTGAATAAATGAAAAACGAATCAGGGATAAAAGCTGTTAGTCACAGACCTCTGCGATTAATCCTGAGGGCAAGGATGAAGAATTCTCCCACCGTGGCAATAAACTGGACCCTCAATTAATTTAATGTGCGTGTGCCCACGTCCAAGTGGCTTGGGACTAGTTACAAAGGCCTGTGTTGAAGCGAAGCAAAAGATTTTTCTTCGATTTGTCACAAAGTCTCATTTTAGAGATCCCTAAACCTGTTCTGATGATTCTTGCTAAAGACAGACACTCGGACAAAGTAAGAGAGAGAGAGAGCGCGAGAGAGAGAGAGAGAGAGAGAGAGAGAGAGAGAGAGAGAGAGAGAGAGACTGACAAACAGACAGGACAGATGATGGGAAAAGCAAGAAAGAGGACGAGCAATGAACAGATGGACAAAATTGAGTTGAGATAGAAAGCGGAAATTGTTGCTCAGTGAATGTTCATCTGGGCAGATGATAAGGGTTAAATTATAGCTATCTGTAGCCACTGGTGCCGGCTCGCTGACTGGCTTGCATCCTTATAAACCGATGCAAGTCCCTTAAGAGAAATCAATGAAGCATAACTTTTTTCCTCTCCGAGACACATATCCCTACAGGCAGAACACAGCAGAAGTACCGGTCATTGTCACGTACTGTCCACATCAGAGGTAAAGCCGACCTGCCTGTGCCCTTAGTCTAATGAGGGTCTGTATTTGAATAAAATCGAGCGAGGCAAGAGGCCAAAGCTGAAAGCGCATTTATCAGTCTCTAATCTCTGTTGCCTGAACAGCATGCAACAAGCCTACCAGCAAGGGGCCAAAGCCCGGCATCAGAGCCAGGGTTATTGTGGTGGAAGGAAAAAGGGAGCAGATGGAGACAGAGGACAGTGAGTGAGAGAGAAATAAATGGAGGAGGAGAGGAAGAAAGGAAGGGCCTGCTGCGCTGCTTATGTTTCTCTGATGAAATGAGTTCTTGATGGTATGGACATTCCACCTGTTTTGGAAATGATGCATGAAACAGAAATGTCAAAAATTGGGGAAGTGGTGGCTCAGTGGTTAAGGTGTCGGACTGCTGTTCCGAAGATCGGGGTTTGATTCCCAGAAGTGCAAATCTACCACTACTGGGCCCCTGAGCAAGGCCCTCCAACTGCTTGGTTGTAAGTCGTTCTGGATAAGAGCGTCTGTAAAATGCTGTTAATGTCAATTGGATGAAAATAATATCGATGCTAAATATTACTGAAAATGATGGTACAGTATGTTATGTTAGCAGTTTAGTGTTAAAAATCCGCAAAAATGTGCCATGAAGTGCAATGAGATGTGTGAAAAAGATTACCGTAAATTCTGGACTATAAAGCGCACCTGCATATAAACCGCATCCGCTCTATTTTTAAAAAAATAAAAATAAATAAATAAACAAGCCGCACCTGAATACAAGCCGCATCCGCTCTATTTAAAAAAGTTTTGCAAGCCACAGAT
>JAOUQX010000008.1:3610069-3622464 GCA_028566295.1 Liobagrus marginatus | reverse complement strand
GTGTGTGTGTGTGTGTGTGTGTGTGTGTGTGTGTGTGTGTGTGTGTGTGTGTGTGTGTGTGTGTGTGTGTGCATATGCATGTTATTCCTTATTTATTTAAATAATGAGTAAGGAGATCTGATTATGCGTCCATAAGTGTGAAAATGAGTAGGTGTGAAATGTTTTGTGTGGGGTTGTGTATGTGTATGCACACTTCGGCAGGTGCGCAATCCCCATAGTGTTTGATTAATTGATTGTTTGCTGTAGTTGCAGGTGTTACATTCCATCGAGCAGAGGCAGTTGGCCTTTGGAAACCCTGAATGCCCACACCACATGTGATACGGAGAGATAGAAGAGGAGCGGTAGCACCGTACACGCTACGCTGATATCACCAGCTCCGAGGTAATACACTGGTGCAAAAACAGAAAAAATAAATCTTTATCAGAGCTGCCGAAAAAGGTGTGCAGTATGTAACCCATGAGTAGCTTTGTCATTATTTACTTAAGTCTTTGTATACGATTCATCCATCCATCAGCATGTGACACGAGAATTTAGGTCTGTTTATCGCACTGCCATTTAATAATGTCCTCGGTGTGACTCCGAATGTCATTAAGCTTCCCATTAGCTGGCAGGAATATTGGGCTTGGGAAGCAGAAAGTTTAATTGTCTTGCTCCTTTGTGTGTCCAGCTTTAAACAGTGTGTCACTGTCTAGGCATGGGATCTACGCTGGCTGTAACAGAGGGAGAGGCGGTTCGATGGCGGAGGCTAACAGATTTCTATAGGTAATCCAAGGTGTAGGTGAGCCGGAGGCTGTTATTTCAGGCTGTTTGATTTACCGACCCTTTCTGCCATGGACATTTGTTTCCATCGCACGCCTGCTTTCATCTGGCTTCGTCAATAAATGTGATGGATTGCCCAATCCTGCCACATGCCCCTGCGGCATGTATTGCCATTTTCTGAAAGATCATGGAGGATTAAAAAAAAAGAGGAGATCATTTGCAAGCGACGATCACTAATTCTCTATACAATCATCAAGAAAACAGTTAAAACATATCTGCTCTCTTTCAGGTCCAGTGCTCCAAGGTCTTTATTTTGATTTCATTTTCCCAGGGTCACATCCACAGGCTACGTCTGATATTGTTTCGGTTTCGTGTCTTTGAAAAGCTATGACTTATAAAATGCCTGACTTATAAAATGCCCCTGTCTCAATATTGACTATAAGACATGAAAAGGAATGGCTTCTATTCAGGGCTCTGGATGAAAGACCTTGTCCTACAATATGCTGATGTAACGACTCAGACATGTTTGTGGGAGGTTTATATCCCTTTCAGCCCTGAGACTTTTGATGTAACAAATATGCAGAAACCTTCTTAACAGTGACTTCTCTGAGATTGCACAGGTACTACGGAACCAAGGAAAAGCAGAGCTACCACGCAACAACAACCAATAAATCTTATTTCTTATTAAGTCGCACACCGTTTAAACAAAAACACAACCACTTTGCCACTCACAAAGTATGTCTGCTCTAAATCTAACCTCAACTGGACATAAGCACTGATCTGATGCCGAGTGACGGTATAAGATCAGATTTGATTTAGTCTCTTATCTACACAACAATATGGTAATGTGTACAATTCATAGTCTGGATTAATAATTAGGACAGCAACCATCAGGAGAGGATAAATCATAAGCAATGACAATTATAGACCCGAGTCCGAAGCAACAAGAACAATTCAGAGTTGAACTCAGACTTGCAGCGAACATCTATAGAGACAACAATGCAGAACTACGTAGACTACTTGAGGGCTGAACATAGGACAGGTACACACCGGATAGCCGGTGACCGCTGACCGGACAGAGGCAAGAAAAGAGCAAAGGCACATGAATACCTGGACTGGATAATAGTAAAAATCACTCACTATTCTGGGAACCACGACAGTGGATTTACTGAAAACATGTCTCAGAAACCTGCTGACAATCTGTTATGTGCGAAGATGTCGTAATCGGAGCCGTATGCAAAGGTCTGATAGGAAAATGCCTTTTTTTTTTCCTTCTTCTTTTTTAACTTCAGAGTAGTCCAGAACACACTAAAAGACCAGACTCGGTCTAGGACACTGTAGGAGGGAGAAAGGTGGGTAAGTGCTGATGACAGTGAACAATGACGTTGAATATAAAAGAAGCATTCTCTTGAAGAGGACTCGATGATGCCGCCGCCTACTTTCTGTTTTAACTTTCCGCAACACCTGGAAGAACAAAAGAGGGGCTTTGATCACGGGAAATCCTGCCTGATCACAGCTATGCTGCCACATTATGGGTGCAGTGAGGGGTGGGGAGGTAGACTTCAGAAACCCAGATGCTCAGAAGCAAGCGACTGAGGATAAAGAAACATGAAGAGAAAAACAAAGGGCAAAAACGATACGGGGCAAACCAACCGGTACCTGTGAATAAAGTGGAAACTCACAAAGGTAAAAAGCAAGAGGATATTCTCCTGTAATCCTGTTCTCCATCGAGTTTAATCAACCAAACAAACACATAGGGAGCGTACAAGGAGAGGGGCCATGCCCCTTATGTCTTCTTGCTTTCGAAGAATAAAAAAAAAAAGAAGAAGCTATTCCTTGAGAAATAAACACCAAACAGACGCTCGCCCCAGTCAGGCCACAACGTGCCTCTCCATTTCTCACCTGTCTGATCACATTCACCTGTGCCGATGCTCACCTGCGCGCACACACATGCTTGCTGAATGACAAAGACAGAAGAGCAACGATGAAGAAAAAGCTATTACCTCCAAACACACCCACACGCTCACTCACACACGTATAAAGCTCAAAAGGGCCAAAAGCTGTTCAACTCGCATCTGCCTTTGCATTTGTCTTTGCTTTACTTGCCAATAGCAGAGTGGCATCTACGGTACCTTGATGGACAAGCTGACCAGATGCATTTGGCTCCACGTTTCCATAATACTCACCCTGTGAATATGAAGCATGAGTAAATGCTACAGTGGAGCTAGTTCGTTCATTTTCAGCAAGTGTTTTATCCCGGTCATCCCCGAGTCACAGAGGATTCGGAGTCTGTACTGGACATAAGGCAGGAGGAATACGCAACACTGCAGGATACCTTGCACACGTTCATAAATGAGTTTGGAGCCATGTAAAAAAACCATTATAAATGCACATAAATCTAAATGTGTACAAAGCACATTAAAACCTGAAAAATGTGCATTTTCAATATCATTATGGAAAAGGTTTCATATTCTAATGCCTCTGAATATAAATGAGTCCAACATTTCATATCCCCCAAGACAACAAATACCAGCAGCGGCTCTACGCAGTTGTATAGAGAGAAAGCACAGAAAGGGGACATTACAGGCTTAAACTTACAAATGTGAATGTCAGTATTGTTTTAGAAATTTGAACTGATTTCAACAATTGATTCTAAATGGAAAGCGCAGTACTATACCCAGTCAGTATGAGGCTGGAGAAGGAAGCTTGGATCTAAGCTATTTTCTAATTGTGGAGCGAGGGATAGAATAGTGCTTGTTCCTGCCACAGCTCTGTCTAACTAGACCTGAGTTTATAACCGCAGAGAAAGGAAAGCCCATCCGGGTTTGCCCATACAGGTGGCATGAATTATGGATGTATAAATGTCAGCTGGGCCTCGATGGCTGCTGCTACGGGGTGATGCTCTAAAATTGAATACGAAAGCTTGCTTATTGTTTGAATAGGCTTACTAAATTGTAACGATAAGTCTTGTCAGGCAGTGTTATTAAGCTGAATTTTTAACCAATACAGATCAGTTTTTTATTTATTATGAGATACAGACGGACTGAGATTTGGTTAAAGCACAGATACAGCACTTTAGTGGCCTTCCTTCTGGAAGACTCATAATAATTAATGGCCTCCATTTTTAAATATGTGGAGTTGCGCAAAGTGACAGAAGCTCTTAAGCACCGCTACAAATCAGCACACAAATTGTTCAAGGCTGCAAAATTCTTATTCCGTGTAAATAGCTAATTCTGGCGCTAACGACGCGTGTATGTGTGTGCATTGCTTAGGGAAGTCTGAGCCGAAACCGGGCTCCAACGGGGCTTGCTTGGCCGCTCTCGCTCGCCGGAGCAGACAGGCTGATTTACAGACAGTGAGAAGGCTTTGGAAGATCAATACGTCGCTCCACACAGACAACTCGTTAAAAGTGCTGCCTTGAGGAATGCGCTTAATTATCTGTGATTATTAATGGACCCTGTTCTCCATCTGAGCATCAACACGCAGCTCCAGGTACTACGCCAAAACCATGGAGCATTACACACGTGCATGTGTGCACAAACCTCTCTATCTAAATCTCTCTCTCACACAAGCAAATATGAGTCACTCCTTATGCACTGTGTATCCTGAGCACACAGATGCCTGACGGAGCCTTGAGCCGAGATGTTTGATATGTAAACAGTTTGTGACGGCAGGGTCATATTTACACTCATTTGAAGGATATGACAGATAAAGCTGTTTACAGGCTTTGACTAATCAGCTCACAGCTAATTGCTAATCGCAGTCAGTGATACTGGACGATTTAGAGGAAGATGGGGATTGAATTGATTTTTGATTCCTTAAACTAATAGATAGAAAAGGAGTCGGCAACCAAGGCCACACACGCGCGGGCACACACACACACACACACACACACACACACACACACGTTTGGTTTGCGTACATGTATTTCTTATTTTCTCTTTTTCTTACAGTTTCTTCTGTTTTTATCTTTAATTATAACACACTGCAATAAGTAGGGATGGCTTGGCAATATTTGATATTTTCCCGTGTGGCAAAAGCACTCAGATTCCCGACGTGACCACGCCCCTTGACAACAGTAACTTTTCTGAACACGCCCCTTGACAACAGTAACTTTTCTGAACACGCCCCTTGACAACAAAGTCACTAATGATCATTTGTGGTCCGACGAAGCCATGGCTCGTACCTTCTGTTACCTTTTTAGCATTAGAACACTGCAGACATCTATTGGTATAAATAGATAAAGTCAAATTTCGCCCAAATACAGAAGCTCGTGCCCTGTTTTTAAGATCAAAGAGGTTTTGCGGTCAGGCCATATAGATACATTATATTAGGCTACGTTAGGCGGAAAATATCCGTTTAATGACATTTAACCGAGATCATTAACTGCTTGCACTAGTCCACCGATTTCATTAGGCGTCTATTAATACAGACTTGTATTAGTTTGCTTTTCATTTTGTGCTTACGCTGTTAAAAACGGAGCTATACGCCACACCGACAGGTCGCGCGGCTAACTAAAGAGATGAATTAAATAAATAAACGAACAAATACAGCTTATGCTACTACGGCCCCAAGTGATGAAAATACTATAAGTGATGGGAACTAGTTTTTATCTCAATCGTTTATGTATTTGTAGTGAAAAGGGAAATCATGGGCATTGAGTGAGGGGGAGCTTAACATTTGCGCATTATTTCTGTTTTTGTGCTGAGGAACCATCCATTTACTCCAACACCCTTAGCACCAGGGAATAACCAGACTGCACATGATTACCGACAGCCGATTGAGAAAAACTGGACAATAATCATCAGGGTTGGAGTTCAACATGGAGGAAACAAGCATCATTCGCTGTTCCGGTTAATGCATTTGCCTGCGGCGGGGTAATGAAATGAACGGATGGGTCGTGTTGTATACAAAAACCTCCATCCATCCATGGGGTAACTTTACCAAGCCGAATCATCAAATGCGCAAAGTTGTCCCGAGATATCAATATGCGCTGACTCGGAATACAAAGCATGAGTCGGCGCGAGGCAAGTGCTGAAGATGATGAATGAGTTTCCATCGTTTCTTAGGGAGCTGGTTCATAAACACTTATTTCATGATCGTTTCAATTCGTCAACACGGACTAGGCACTATATATTATATGTATATGTATATGTACATGCGCGCGCGTGGGTGGATGTATGGGCGTGCGCGCGCGCGAGCGCGCCCGCATGCGTGCGACATTCCTGTACACTTTTTCAACACAGCGCGATGCTGAGCCAGCTTCCCCGAGACAGTAACAGTAACTACAGCAAGCCGCTATTGGATGGGGAGAAGTTGGATGCGCGTTTACCTTTCAGCAGGATCCCGCAGATGCCGTACAGGGCGAGGAGCATGTGCTGCTTGCCGAGCATGGTGTTCGCGTTCCGAATCGACGCGGGCTGGTTCCTTCGCTGTTCTTTCTGCGCTTATCCAGGTGAGCGTCGCAAATCGATCCCGACTCCTTAGAGCAACTTCGCGTTCCCGCCACGTCGTTTGTCGGCTACGGCGAAAGAAGCGGAGGAGCGATGCTTTGCTTTTGACTCGCAGCGCTGCGCGTGTGGAAAGTGCGTGCGTCTCTGTGACTCGGTCGTTTCTCTCGAAGCGGGAGCGCATGAAACCACGCCCACGAGGCTTGGCAGACGGAGGATGCTGACCAATCACGAGAAGTACAACGATCACACGCGCACGCAGAATATATTATTTCCTGCTCTTAGAGATAACAAATGAAAAATACAGTACGTTCTAATAGATGATAATAATAATAAAAAATAAATACAAAATAAATGATTTTAGGCAGATGACAGTTTGTTTATAACTGTTGTCAGCATTTTATGATCAGGATGTTTCTGGTCATCTTCTCTTTCTCATTGCAGCCACTCGCAGACAACATAATTAGTCATTTGTACCTTCGATGGTCATTAAATTACTCATCGTTACCTTTTCATTTAACTAGAATACATGTTTTGTATATTAATGATCATATTTACATGGTAGGTTGAAGTGTAGTGTAGCATTAAAAAATCATTTAAGATACATACCTGGACCCCAAGGATGCGAACATACCTTTAACTAGTTTTCTCCTGAAGCTACTATACCAGTCACCTATATGGGGAAAAAATCATATTCCCTTTAGTTTTCACGTGTATTTCCATTTCTTTTTATAACATTTAACAAAGCCTTCATCTACAGTATTTTATTATAACAATCTATAGTTGCTGGCATTTTACATCTCCTATGTGCCATGAAGATGACTCTGAACAAACTCTGACTAGTGTCTTTGCATGTCAATCATATGTCCTCTTTTATAAAAGCTGCTATGAAGTCCAGACCTTCTGCCAGTAGTCTGATGGTCAGACAACACAAATCTATTCTTACTGTATTGGATGCTCATGTGACTTTGACATAGTGATTTTGCTTGTTTTTTTTTTTGTATTTTTTTTTTACCATTCATCATTATACAAATTAATATACGTCACTCTTTATTACCTCCTGTAGTTAGTTTTGAATATTGCCTTGAATTTATTTATGTATATGATGAAGTTAGCTAATAATGATACAATACCGATGTGTGCCGATAAATTAACAAACCTAATTTAGCCTATAAAAATTTAGGGTTAGGGTTATATTTTATGTATTTTTGTAATAAATTATTACATTTATAAATGTCTCTAAATGTATCTAAATATACAACAATAAGCAGGCAATAAAAACTAGATTGTGTTTCAGGTAGTCACATGGATTTTTTTTTTTACTCCCAAAGGGATGTTTAACAAGTAAACACCCAGAAAAAAACCTGTCCTGTCCCCAATATCAAATGTCTTTGTTTCTTATCTTTCGAAATTCTGCATGTATGCAAGTATTGCAGAAAAGACAAGCGCTTGACCATCTATTTACGCTAAACAGGTACCATACAAATACATATTTTCCCCAGATTTTTTTCACGTTCTGGTTAGCATCTGACAACAAATAAACCTGTTGTATTGATAAAAAAAAGTAGATATCTGACCATTTATACAGCATCTTGATATTTTCTCCAATAAATCTTCCTGTTGTTGAGAAATCTCCACATTAACTCAGAATTCCTGTTTACAGAATTACAGTTCCAAAATTGACCATTTGAAGCAAACACTCTCTATATGGAAATACTGGGTGTATGGCTGGATGTTTTTCTTACATTTATGAGCTCCCTTTAGGCACTACATACAGAATAGCGCATGCTGATCTAGGATTAATTATTTTTCCAGCTAACGTGAAATTATGTTAAACACTGCCTTTAGGTCCTGAATAAAACACATTTTATGGTTATTTTACATAATAAAGCCAGGATTGTTTGTGGATTACTTTGGTTTCTTTTGGTTCAATTTGTCCTCCTGAGAGACGGCAGGCATTTATGATGTCTTTCTACCAGGCACAAAAAAATACTAAATGTAACGCCAATGTAAAATAGAGAGCATTAGTAAAGTGTGCAATGTTTTTAAGATTAAACAGTTAGTTGTTCTCGGCCAGAGAAGCAGAATCATCATCTCTAAATACTGGAATGAGCTTCACACTCGACCATCTTTTCTTTTTGATGGTTCTGGGAGACTGTATGTGTATTTAAATAGAATCAATGATTTATTACCTTTAAAACCCTAGCAAACATTAGGAAACCTAGGAGAAAAAAAAAAAAAAAACCCTTCAGCAAAACCAAAAACATCATGCTAAATGTGAACGCATCAGCACTATCCCAAAAACACAAGAACATTAATGCAAAACATAGGAAAGGGAACACTGAAAAAACAAAGCAATTGATCGGTTATAGTGAAGAGGAGATGTAAAATTAATCTTGGAAAAAAAATGTTTTGTTTTTTTCTTGCTTATCCATCCATTCTCTGTACTGCACTATACTATAAGGCTGGAACAGCTAGGGCTGGTTGACATGCTATCACAAGTTCACAATTTCACACAGACACACACACACACCAATTCACACCTTTCTATTTTGGAAAATAAACACAACAAAGTCAAAAAAGTCCTTGTAACAGACCGATCTCTTACATATGCTGAACACAAATAGTAATCAGTGTTCATATTTCTTATAAGTGTTGTAGGATTAAAATAACTCATTAAGACATCAATCCGTCCTTGGTGTTATTTGGCAAAAGGATGCTGGACACCAAGATAGTGAAACATCGGGAATGATCAGTTGCGTTAAAAAACAACAACAACCCCACAACATTGAACAAGAGCAGGAAATGAAAGCGGTTAAATGGTGGTGGGCAGAATGGCTGAAGGGTTTAATGAGGAGAAAGGAGCTATGCAGGGTTGAATGGGCCACTCTTGTGCAGAAGTGGATACTCGTTGGCGCAAGCACTCCAGTAGAGCAGCTGTATCCACTGGCTGGTGGACTTAGAAGACTTTAATATATGCAAACATAGACTCCTTCCTGGGGTATTCTGTAAATTCTGTTCATGTTTATTTTCCATATACAATCTCGCCGTATAAACTGAGATTTTTGAGTTTTCAGACAACTCCGTCAAAGAATGTGTGCAGATAATATGACTAAAGTAAATGAATTTCAGATAGAAGGACTAAATAATCCCCAAATTACCAAAGCACAAATCACCCTTATGTTTGCAATTCCAGTGTTGATATTATGATCATTCTATTGCAGTTCCTGCTACACCTTTCATAAAACTAGCTCTAAAGCATGCTTTGTTAATTTATTTCCCTATCATAAAGTATCTGTTTAAAGTATGCATTCATAAGCTTGAACAGATTGATGTGAACCGTAGTGTTGTGGGGAATGAAAGGAGACTCTGGCAAATTCTGGCCTCGTCTGTGGACACTTTTGTGCCAGGTGAAAAATAGGAGAATGGCACTTCACAGATGGGGCTCTGAAGTGGCGCCAGAGCAATGACCAATAACCCTTCGTTTTCTAAAAATCCACCTGTCACACCTCCTTCTGGGAACATCCACAATCATCTATTCTACTTTCATATATAAATGATAGGAGGACCTTTCTTGATCAGACTCCTGTTTCAAAGTTTCGCCAATCATTTATTTTTCTTTGTTTTTTTTTTATATCAGGTTTGTACACTTCTAGGACGTGCGTGTTTGCACATTTGTGCTGTGGGTTGTGCTTTTTTTTTTATTAGACTGCCTATCTCATTTCCAAATGTCTGGACAGTATTTCTCCTCTGCAATAGAGAAAAGCTTGCCTCAACCCTTTGGCCCTGGCTTTAGACCACTGAGGATGTTACACTCGGTTTAACATCCCGCCTGGCCATGCTGAGTTTCAACCAATTTTGTGACCATGGCTGTCTCTCTGCCATTTTATCCGTGGCTTAAATGCCAGCCTGTCTGCCACATCATTCCCTAAATGAGTGTTCTGTACCGCACAACCACAGCTGTTCTACTCTGCTGCTTCTGTCAACCTAAGTGCAGTGGCAGCGCAAGGAATATAACTGCTCACAGTGCCACCTTTTTCACCTACTCCATTGTCACTGACTGACACACGCACGCACGCACCCACACAACACGCGCACATTTTACGGAACCCTTACCAGAACATCCACAAAGTTAAACTACACTGTTGACAATGCTCCTGTGCACAAAGCCCCTGAGATACATGGGATACATGGTTTAGCACAGTTGGTGTAAAGTAACCTGAGGTTCCTGCAAAGAGTCCTGACCTCAACCCATTTGAAAATAAGTGTAACACTGATAGTATATGTGTATGTGATAAATAAGATCAGAGATGCTGGAGATACACATTTGACCTCCTCACCAAACATTAGTGATTGAACTCAATAATTAGAGGATGTGGTGGCTCAACGGTTTTGGCACTGGGTCAGCGATCAGAGGGTTGGGGTTCAAGCCTTGGAATTGTTACCATCATTGGGCCCTTGTGCAAGGCCCTTACCCCAACTTGCTCCAGTGGTACTGCATGCTGGATATGTGAAAACTACCCAATTTCCTCCTGGGGATTAATAAAGTATTTTTAAAAATATTAATTATAAAATAAATACTATAGTGACTATGGCTGGGCCTAAAAAAAATCGATTTTTGAATTAATCGTTTTTAAATATGCGGTCGATTCGATACTGATTATCAAAAGGCATAAATAGATTTTTTTCCCTAAGCTAATGCTAAAAAGGATTTGTATTAAATCTCTATCCATTAAATGGCATTGAGAACTGAACCAAATTTGGAACATTGGAATTCACACCCAGCCCTGAATAGACATTAAAAGAAATCTAGGAAAAACGTTTCCAAAAATATGGAGGTTATTGAAGAAATAAACTTAAATCTGGCATAGGATGTGATCGTGAAGTGTCCCAGTACTTTTGACTACTCAGTCACCGGTTACAGGTACAGTGTCTCTATACAAAAACAGTAAATGTGCAATACCTTGAAAATGTGGATGCTTATAGTTCAAATCTTAATTTCAAGTTCTTGTAATGTATAGAACTATAAGGTGTTAGAAATTGTTCAATTAGAGCAGAATGCAAAACAGAAGCATTTACACTAGTGCTTAAACATCATATACCTAATGTTTATACAGTCCTATAACTATTGACTTGTCAATCCCAAAAGGGGCCAAATATCCACATAATGCTGATAAAACACCTCAGACATTTAAATTTAAAATCCTGCTTTAATGAAAATAAGGTAACGTGACCTGGTACATTTCCAGCTTGCAACTCTAAATGGTTCTCACCTTTGTGGAAGCGACTGATTTATTTATATATATGTATAAAAAATATATGTATTTATTTATGACTAATTAGCCATTTCCATTAGGAAAAGTTTTTGCTCAGCATTGTGTGTCAACACTTTTTTTTTATTAGTTTATATATATATTATTATTATATATATTATATATTATTATATATTATATTTATACATTTTTAAGTTATATGTTTTAGATAAGGACATGATGGAAATTATATAACTTGTGCTGGAAATCTTTCATCACATCTATGTATAAACAGGGCAATTGCATTAAATATTTAGCACATACTATAATTCTTGTGAGTGGGGACCTGCCAGTGTTAGACTGGAATTGTGGTACTTTCATGCCCAAGGAATATGGCCTGGACGTCCTCCGGAGGGCGCTACAAACTGTGTGTGTGTTTGTGTCACATTACTATACGTCACTGTGCTTCACACACAACACACACACCCACTCACTCACAATCACGGTCACAATCACCTCACTCAACCACACACACTGTGCACGGTTTAGAGTGATTGTCGAGTGTATTTAAAGACCGTGCTGGCTCAAACTAGCGTGAGTCATTAGTTGGTATCTAGATAGTGTTTAGTCCTGGTTTTGCCACTGTGATTGTGCTCAACTTAATAAATGTGTGTTCACAACCTGCGTTGTCTGCGCCTCTTGCACGCTATCATCCACGTATGGCATTCCGGACGAAGCCGTTCGGCCCGTCCGTGACTCAGGTACACAGTGAACCAACAGGAAGAGTGAAAGTTTAGACAGACGCATAGGGTTCTAAAACAAGACCGTCAGGTCCCTTGTATCCGGTATCTTGGGGTCCACATCTCACAAGATCTGACATGGACACATCACATCGGCCACATAGTGAAGAAAGGCCGACAGCGTCTGTACCATC
>JAOUQX010000008.1:3595087-3606113 GCA_028566295.1 Liobagrus marginatus | reverse complement strand
AGATACGAGCCGATTGACTTACGAGCTCGGTTCTGGAACGAATTAAACTCGTATCTCGAGGTTCCACTGTATATTGCATTCACCATTGCACTGTCAACATTAAAACAAACAAATAAAAAGCACTACAGTGGCTCCAAAAATAATCTCTCTGATGTTGAGGAGGAACTGCATGAAAATGAGAAAAGTTGTATTGTAACTTACTTATTGTAACTGTAAACCTAACCCTAACCCTAACAATTTGATGTCCACAATACTGCGCCCTAGTGTTATCTACTTTGCAGTCCCCCTCCAATCCAAAATGAAACATACTCAAACTAGCAGTGTTTAAATATTGAGTAAAATGTTGCAATTTATCAGCCACTGTACCAAGGAACTAAAGATAAGCTAATCACCAGAAATCTGACATTTGCACTGGTACAGATGGTAACTACAACATCTCTTAATCTATTTTGTGAGGGGTGTTAATTATATGTAAAAGCACTAACTAATAATGTGAGATATAGTAGTATGTGTAGAAAAGATATAGTGGACTTCTGGTGTAATGCATAAACTTAAAATAGGAGTTTAATTTGTGTCTTTGACGGCCAGTTGTTCTGTGATGCTCGTCGTGGTGTACGGGAGGCAGACACAAACGCAGCAGACAACATCACGAGTTTCTCACTTAGAGCATTAATCGCGGAACAATAAAGTGGTACACACTCAGTGCGAGGTATGCGGAGATACTCAATGATAACTTAAGGTTACTAACGTAATCCCGGTTCTCTGATAACATGAGTGAGGTATCTCACTATGGGAACGCCTCAGGGTGTGACCGATTGCGGAAGCACCAATAACACCACGTCTGCCGCTCCAGCCAGACCGTCACTTAGCGACCATGGAGTCCCGCCTCCCTGTATATAAACCGCATTCCTATGCTGCACACCTCATTCCGCGTACAACTAGAAGGGCAAGGAGGGCAAAGTTGTGAGATACCTCACTAATGTTATCAGAGAACCGGGGTTACGTTAGTAACCTTAAGTTCTCTTTCAAACATTCGCTCGGTATCTCACTATGGGATATAGACAACTCCCCTATTTCTATACGCCGAACATGCAGACAGTCACCACGCGCACACATAAAACTGCTTTATGCAACCTCCTAAGCCCTTTAGCGTGGAGTCGTTTTATGTACACATCTATTTATTAATTACGGATGTGACTCACCCTCATGGCTCATCCACTGCGCTGCATCACACTGCTGTAGCTAAACGATCCGTCTGGCTCGCTGTCTCCAGGACATCGTGCGCTAACAAAGGCGCTGTCACATCCAGACGGTAAAATCTCGCGAACGTGAGTGGCGATGACCAACTCGCCGCCGAGCAAATATCCTCCAACGAAATGCCCCGAAACATCGCCCCTGACGTGGCGATGCCTCTAGTTGAATGAGCTCGCAGTCCCATCAGCGGCTCGATATTGAACCTCTCATAACACACATTAATCGCTTCCATGGTCCAACGTGAGACACGTCGGCGAGAGATCGGCTGTCCGGCTCTCGCCCCCATTCCACGACACAAAAAGCTGATTGCTCTTGCACAATCCCTCAGTTCGCTGCACATACGTGCGTAAAGCCGGAACTGGACACAAACAGTGTCACCGCTCTTCCTCTCCATTCGCGAACAGTGGAGGAAAAAACGATAGTAACTCAATAGCTCGACTCGAACTAATGCCCGTCTTCGAGATGAACGCTGGATTCATCTGGAAAGTTACTTTCTCTCCTCCCGGAGCAAACCTCATGCATGAGGGGTGAACCGACAGCGTGTGAAGTTCACCCACTCTCTTCGTCGTCGTCAGAGCCAGCAGAAGTGCTGTTTTTAACGACAGCATCTTCAGCGTGATCATCTCTAACGGTTCGAACGGCGGCTCCAGCAAAGTCGACTGGACTTTGGACACGTCCCATGATGGTGTCAGTGAGCGCGGCACCGGATGCATGCGTCTCGCCCCTCTCATGAACCGGCAAATCAGGGGATGTTTTCCCACTGATCCTGCGCTCAAGCCGACATGGCACGGCGAAATCGCGGCCAAGTACACTTTAACTGTGGAGAACACTCTGCCCTTATCCAGCAGGTCCTGTAAAAAACTCACAATATCCGGGATCGGGGATTGGTACTGGATCAAGCCAGTTCTCGAATACGCACCACTTAAGGCTGTATAACAAACACGTAGCAGGTGCTCTCGTGCACTGAATGGTTTCAACCACTCTCGGACACAGTCCTTCTGATGCCAACATCATCCCTTCATGGGCCAGGCCCAGAGAGAAAGCCTGTCTGGGGCCGGGTGAAATATGACCCCCTGTGCCTGCGATAGGAGGTCTCTGCATGCTGTCAGGTGCCACGGGGGTCCGCAGAGTAGCAGCGCTATATCCGCCACCCAGGGTCTCCCCAGCCAATACGGCACGATCAGAATCATGGTGTGACCGCGTTCCTGAATTCCCTGTAACGTAGGCCCGATTAAGCTCAGCGGAGGGAATGCGTACAGATGCTCGCCTGGCCACTCGTGGGCTAGTGCATCCACACCCAATGGTGCATCGTCATGTATTAGGGAAAAAAACTGACGGCATTTCGCGTTTTCGTGCGAGGCGAAGAGATCTACGGCAGCTCGGCCGAACCTCTACCAAATCGCAGACACCACCTGGGATGACCACTCCTCGTACAGCGGGTTCCCCCTGGAGAGAAGATCCGCTCCCCTGTTCTCTGACCCTGGAACATGTGTGGCGCCTATCGATAAAAGATTCACGCTGCTCCATAAAATCAGCTTTTCTGCTAATATGTGCAATTTGTTCGAGCGCAATCCTCCCTGGTGATTTATATATGCGATCACCGTCGTATTGTCTGATTTGATCAGTACGTGGTGATCGCGGAGGGATCGAACAAAGTGATCCAGGGCCAGCTTCACTGCCAGCAGCTCCAGGAAGTTGATGTGCTCGCACCGCTGTGCCGGCAGCCAAACTCCCCTCGCCAATCTGCCCTCAGACACGGTTCCCCAGCCTGTGAGAGATGCGTCTGTCGTGACTACCTTCCTCAAAGTGACTAACCCCAACGGGCGTCCCGTTCCGAGGAACGCTGGATCTCCAGTGTCTGATGGCGAAATGCGCACTTTGCTATCTAGCCGGCCTCCTGATCGAATTTCTTGTGCCGCGGCCCATCTCTGGAATTCTCCCATGCGTAACCAACCCAAGGGAATAATTGCTGGTGCCGATTCCATCAACCCGAGCATTCGGAGACACAATCTGCACGAGACCATCCTCCCCGTCTGAAAGAGGGCGGCGCAGCTCAAAATCGCTCCGACACGCTCTTTCAATAAAAATGCCTGGAAATTCTCTGAGTCTAACTTGAGACCCAGATAGACAATTTCCTTCAACAGGGTGAGACTGCTTTTGTTTCGGTTTATAGTAAACCCCAGATCCGACAGGTGAGACATCGGAGCACCCGTATCGATCTCTGCTTGGCACATTGACGGCGCACAAACTAAGAGATCATCCAGGAATGACAAAACTCTGACTCTGCTGTCCCGTAGAGGCATCAGAGCACCCTCCATGCACTTCATGAAGGTCCTCGGAGCTAGAGATAAGGTGAAAGGAACTTTCACATACTCGTTTGCTACGTTCTGATACGTGAATCTCAGATATTTTCTGTGTGCTGGAAATATGTTTATGTGAAAATACACATCTTGGAGATCTACTGATGTGAACCAGTCTACTCGACAAATATTTTGACACAGCGCTCTGAGTGAAAGCATCTTGAACCTGAATTTTCTCAGATACTTGTTTAAAGCTCGTAAATCCAAAATGGGGCAGAGCCCTCCCCCCTTTTTCGGAATTACGAAATATCGGGAGTAAAAACCCTGGTTCCTTTCTCCCTCCGCTATCACATGAATAGAGAAATTCATGTTTTCGGGTGTACTTTTCTTTATTTTTTGTCTTTTCTGTGCCCTCGGCCCTCGGCCTGGCTGCAACAGTGAATCTTTTATTTTCAACAGTGAAATGCTTGTGACCAGTGTTTGTTTTGTCTCCCTCGGAACAGACCCCGTGGGTCGAGGGGAAAAAAGTGACATGCGAGTTAACCGTGGAACATCGGTCTCTCCCACACGCACTAAACGTGCCGCGTAAACTGTTCTGATGTTCGTGCATCTCCGCTTCCCTGGGGGTGGGAGAGGCCGGACTACACGCAGGGATGAGACAGAGAAACCCATGGTGCTGTCTCTGATCCCTGGCTCGGGCTGAGATATCGCATCAGGTAGCTCGCCGCTTTTTGTTAGATTGCGTATTCGCGGGCCGGTGTTTTGCTGCGGCCGCCGCATAAGAAGGCTTCGCCTTTCCGCCTTGGGAAGCGCCAATAAGTGTCCCGGCTGAAGTAGCGGTGCGGGATGGCGGGGCTGGTGATCAGCCTGTCCTCCTCCGCCCGAGGGCTTAAAATTGGGGTGGCTCGGTTGGTAAGGCCGAGATGCCGGCTTCCTGGGGAGGCACACCTCAAACGCTGTAACCCTGTCTGCTAGCGGAGCCGGGCAGTCAATGGACAGCTTGGCAACCACTCGACGACACACTTCTAGCAGGTCCGTCTCGCACTGCGTGGGGGGGCCTGAGCGCTTGGCGGGCGGGATGACATGGGGTGCAATATGGCGTCGTCGTCATCCTCCTCCTCTTCATCGAGGATGGCGGATAGCGCCTCATCGTCATCGTCCTCCCCACCCCCGTCTTGGAATAACAAAGGGAGGAGTGGCAACACCGAGTCCATGATCTCACCCCAGTCCATTGATGGTTGTGGACCCCCATGGCCTCCTCGCTGGGTTTAGCAGTGAGGCATGGGTCCGCCTTTCCCGTGACCGCCACACGAAGTCTCCGCTCCCTAGTTCTCAGAGAAAACTTCGAGCAGTGGGGGCAGCCATCCGTGTTAGATATGGCCGCCTGAACGTGTTTAGCACCCAGGCAGGAGATACACAGGCTGTACGAGTCCTTAGCCGAAATCCACGACCCGCAGGCACATGGATGTGGGGGAAGGCCTTTACTTTGTGGCTCACCGGCTCCTGTGATGCCATCTTAGCACCCTCTTCTTGAAGAACATCCACCACGACGTGTAATTTAATTCACGGAGCTGCGCAGAGAGTAGTGAGCTCTCGAAGATGGCTTAGTAACTCGCGTTAACGAGAAGACAAATGTAAGAACGCTCTGCGCTCGGGACGTTACCTCGTGGCTTCGTTAGTGAACAGTTAAGCAGTAGCTTCCAGGGTCTGCAGGGTGATGGCTTCCGAAATCTTCATGGGGATGAGAGCGAGAACGAGGTGTGCAGCATAGGAATGCGGTTTATATACAGGGAGGCGGGACTCCCTGGTTGCTAAGCGACGGTCTACGTTGAGCGGCAGACGTGGTGTTATTGGTGCTTCCGCAATCGGTCACTCCCTGAGGCGTTCCAATAGTGAGATACCGAGTGAATGTTTGAAAGAGAACAACCGGCCTCACTGGTTATATCCCCCGTGTCGTGATTAACACAACAAGGTGCAGCTGTGAATGGTTTATGTGCTGTTTGTGTGTGTGTGCGAGCAGTGAAACTGAAAATGTGCACATAAACAGACAATCTCTATTGCCATCTGGCAGCCGCCCGGCCATAGTCCTTGTCTGTAACACTATCTATCATTATCATTATTATTATCATTAGGGTCGAGCCTGGCTCTTCTGCTGTCCGGAAAGCCAAATCAAGTTCTTACCCAGACCTGCGAGTGTTAAATACGTCTTACAATTTTTCAGTCTGTCTAACTGATTTGTGTGTGAAAGACAGCAGGAAATTAGAGCGGAGTGTCACTGCGAATGAAGCAGGATGGGACCCGCTGCGTATTTTTGATTGTTATAATTATTTTTTGAGTACTCATATGTATTAATTGTTGTGTCGCTCGTCCGGTATGTCTTGTATGTCAAAAGATTTGTGTGTGAGAGCCAGAGAGAGAGAGAGAAAGAAGAGGCTCGCTCTCACATCACTTAGAGTGCACACGCATAATGGGTTGAAATCAGCTTCCGCTGATTTAATCCTCTCTTTCTCTTCTGCCGATTTAATCCATACTGCGTATGATGATGAGCTCTGTTTGGATGTATGGGAGCCAAACGGTTTAGAGCGAACGGCCAACCTGGAGAAGGCGTAGTCGTGCTCCCTCTCAAACAGGCTGGCTGTAGGTGCGGCATCCCCGAGGAACAATCCATTGCTGTTCCATTGCTGGGCGCTCTCTGCTGCATCCTTACCGGTCGGTTATTCTGTGACGGTCGGCCGGCAGAGTTGCGTCAGTAAGGATGCCCGGATACAAACGCAGAGTGCATGCTCCTTTATTAAAGCGTTTTACACAACAAAACTCAGCTATGGCACAACACCGACTGAGCAGTGACATGCAGCACAAACACAACACTTTGATAAATTTCTCCCCACACGGAGGGGAGAAAGAGAGAGGTTTTTATCCTCTGTGTGGTGATTAGGCAATGAGCTGCATGTGTGTGTGGTTAGTTCCAAAAACAGGTGGGGACTGCACACACACATGCAGACATATAGTTCATGCCCTCTTTGAGGGGTTTTCAGGATGCTGGCCAACTGGATTTAGTCCACAGGCATGACAACCGACAACACAGGATGTATTTAACAGAGTGGAAGGGGCTGCAGCTGAGTTGGAGATGATCAATCTTTGTGAGGAGGACCAACTGAAAACTGTTTTAAGGGAAGGGACCATTGAGTTCTGGAAAAGACTGCCGATGGAAAAATACCCCAATGTCAAACAGGCTGCGCTTAAGATACTGTCAATGTTTGGGTCAACATGCATCTGCAAGTCTGTGTTTGCTATCCTGAAACATGTGAAATCAAAGCATCGATCTGTTCTGACTGACACCCATGTGAAAAAATTGCTTCGAGTAGCAACAACGGAACACAAGCCAGATTTGAAGAGGATTGTTCAAGGCAAAGAATGCCAGAAGTCCCATTAAGCAACATGCATAGGAAAAGAAAAACATTGTTGTATATTATTATGTTTTTGTTTGTGGACTTGGTTGAAATGAGAGTTTGTGTGTGAAAATGACTGGTCTGTGGTCTTAGTACTGTAGGTGTAACGGGAAGCATGTGTTCATTGTGTCTGTCTGTGTGTTGTGCCACATGCTTCACTGCCACTCATACTGATTATCACGTCTCAAGCACCTGTGTTCATTTATGTCGAGTTACCATGCCTTAGTTAAATCACACGCACCTGTGTTTAGTTAAGCACCCATTATGTGTTGTATAAAAGAGGAAACGTTGAGGCAGCTCGACGCAGATCGTCAATTGTGTTTACTGTCAGAAGACGTATTTATGTTGAACTGTGGACAACAAATAAAGAACCATGCCTAAGAAGTCTGCGCCTGTGTCGTACCGATGTCCTGGTTCACGTCTCGCGATCCGAAGACAGCCATTCGGAGCGAGCTACACATTACAGTATGAGTCAATTTCTGTCATTATCATGTTGGTGTGTGACATTTACAATAAATCTGGCTGAGCAGAGGTCTGTGAGTGTGTGAGAGGAAGGGATGGGGTGATGTTCATGTGTGCCCATGTCTATGATGTGGCTCTTTGTGGTAACACAGTAAAAAAATGTGGCTCTTAGTCTCTGACTGGTTGGTCATCCCTGGCATAGACCAATTGCTAGATGCTCAAAAACGGTTCTAAAGCAAGTGAAAATGTGACCAACAGGGGCCATCTTTGCTTTTCAGGACTGCTTTGAATGCACAGACTGGAACATGTTCAGGGAGGCTGCAACCAATGGCAATTCAATCAATTTGGAGGATTACACAGGATTAGTGACCAGTTACATCACAGTTACATCAACAAGTGCATTGATGACATGACTCCAAGACCACCACACGTCCAAACCAGAAGTCCAGAGACTTCCCCTTCACAGCAGCAGGGCATCCAGGTGATAACAAACTGCAAGACAACATCAACTGTCTGTGACAGTGACGTCTCCCTCCCAGATCCACTGAATGACTTCTATGCTCGGTTTGAGGCACAGGATAACGTAGCGGCAAGGAAGACCATCCCTCTTCTCAATGTCCCGGTGCTCTGTCTAGCCACTGCTGATGTGAGGAAAATTCTACGCAGAATTAACCCACAGAAGTCTGCTGGTCCAGACAACATTCCTGGCAGAGTGCTCAGGGAATATGCAGAACAGCTAGCAGATGTCTTCACCGAAACCTTTGAATTTCCCTGAGCAGCGACGTTGTTCCTACATGCTTCAAGTCTACCACAATCATCCCCGAGCCAAAGACGTCTTCGGTGCTATGCCTCAATGACTATAGTCTCATTGCACTCACACCTATCGTGGTAAAATGCTTCAAGAGGCTTGTCATGAGGCACATCAATATCCAGCTACCAACTGCACTGGACTCCCTGCAGTTTGCGTATCATCCAAACCATTTTATGGATGACGCCTTCACCACGACCCTCCATCTAGCACTCACCCACCTGGACAATAAAGACTCATTGGTACGAAAGCTGTTCATAGACTTCAGTTCAGCATTCAACACAATCATCCATCAGAAACTGACATCACTGTCTGGATTTGGAACTGGACCGCCTTGGACCACAAGATAATACAGCAGATATTGAAGTCAGCTGAGGAGATCATCGGGTTCCCCTCTTACATGGGCATTTACACCTCACAAAACAAGAGTTTTAAGCTTATATTGATCACCTCAGCCCTGCAGATGGTGTGGGTTAACACGCCATCTGCACACCCACGTGATAACAAGTTCTGGAAATTTGCCAACTGGACTGCGAAACAACACACCAACTAATTATGCTACATCTGGCAATTGGGGCCTACATCAGTGACCACACACTCTATGGCTCAGAGTAAATATCTTCGGAGATAAAGATGGTAAAGATCCATTCTTTAGATCAGAAAAGATCGGAAGTAAAGATCCATTCTAACTGCGTGTCAAATCAAAGGCGTGTTTATCTCTTGACTACATGATGGGAAAGCAAACAACTGTCATGGCTCATAATAAGTATACAGGGTTCGTAGTACAATATTGCAACAAGACATGTCGTGCATCTTTTAACTTCTCCACCTATAATGATTCAAGAACCCTGACTTGTGTTAAGGGCATCCAGGCCCAGATCGTCATGGAAGTGAGTGTTTCTTTATGGAATGTACTACATGGTGATCTTTTTCATGGGGATTATGAGTGAAATTCAGAGACTAACCGTTAAATTAAACAAAAGCGTATCGCCTTGTCCACACCACATGGATCAGCTAATGGACAGCAAGATCTGTCATGGACACATCACATCGACCAGATAGTTAAGAAAGCCCGGCAGCGTCTGTTCCAACTCAGATGTCTAAAGGACGTTAAACTGCCCTCTCAGGTGCTCAGGACTTTCTACACCTGCACCGTTGAGAGCATCCTGACCGGCAGCATCACAGCCTGGTTCGGAAACAGCACACAGCAGGACAGACAAGCTCTACAGAGGGTGGTACGATCGGCTGAATGTCCATCTGCACTGAACTTCCTGGCCTCCACAACATCTATAACAAATGCTGCTTAACCAGGGCCAGAAAGATTAGGAAAGACCTCAACCACCCCAGCAACAGACTGTTCTCTCTGCTAAGGTCAGGGAAGCGTTTACGCTCCTTAAACGCGAACGCAGAGAGAATGAGGAGGAGATTCTTTCCGCAAGCTATCTGGGCCCTCAACCAGAGCTCCATCACATAACACACACAACAGGACTCTCCTTTTTTGTTTTTTGCTTTTTTTGCTTCTTGCCCTTTTTTTTTCCTGGGACTTGTTTTTGCACACACATCTGCACAGGACTCTCTCTTGGACTCTCTTTTGCACACACATATGCACAAAATTGGGCAGAATGTATTTCTACACTGTATATATTATATTACTGTCACATACATATTGCATATAGATGTACATTTGTAATTTGTAATTACTATACTTATTGTAGATATTATTTATATGCAAACAACCCCCCTGTACACTTTTTTTCTCTCCCGCGCCCCTATTTACAGTAAACCTTCGGTCAGTTGTCAAAGAATTTCACTGTATGTTGTACTATGTATGATGTACATGTGACAAATAAACTTTGAACTTTGGAGGTGGATCCAAACATTTTCCCCACACACCCAATACCAGTCTGGTATAGGGGTTGTCCCATTGTTCCCTGAACAGCTGATGTACTATCATTGTATGTGATAAACTGTTACCATTGTGGTTTTCCATGCAGACAGGATATTGGAATCTTGGTGGTGGCAGAGCTGCCACAGATCATCGACTATAACCTGTATTACATTCAGGACAGCCCTCTATTGCCAACAGTAACTAATCTAGGCATCAGGTTTGACCCTCATTTAAACATTGCGGCCCATATCAAACATCTATGTAAAATATCTTTCTTCAACCTCAGGAATATAGCTAGACTCCACTCCACACTTACTCTACATGATGCTGAGAAACTCGTTCGTGCCTTTGTCTCCTCGAGACTGGATTACTGTAATTCTCTTCTCATCGGGATTCCTAGTAAGAACATCCAGAAACTTCAGCACGTACAGAATAGTGCTGCTAGGATCCTGAGAGTGCGTAAATATGAACATATCACACCAATTTTTACACTGGCTTCATTACATTGGCTTAGGCCCGGATTGAGTATGAAGTCTCTATCCTCACACATCAGTGTATCCATGATAACGCCCCCACTTATTCAATTCAATTCAATTTTACTTATAGAGCGCTTTTAACAATACACATTGTCTCAAAGCAGCTTTACAAAAAAATCACAATAATAATAAAAAAAAACAACAAAAAAAACAAAGAAAACAAAAAAACAATTGAATGAAAGTTATGACATATATCCCAAGAGCAAGCCTTCGGTGACGATGGCAAGGAAAAACTCCCTAAAATAGGAAGAGACCTTGAGAGGAACCAGACTCAGGGGGAACCAATCCTCATATTGGGTACAGCAGAATGTATTGTAAATGTAGACATA
>JAOUQX010000008.1:3530156-3544889 GCA_028566295.1 Liobagrus marginatus | reverse complement strand
ATATATATATATAGATATATATATATATATAGATACAGTATATATATGAGAGAGTTTGTTTGTCTGTTATTCTGATACTGAATATGGCTAAACATTTATTAACCATACCACTCACCAGTATCTATATATCAGTATAGTTAAAACATGAATCTACAAAACATTCCCTTGAGCGTTACCTGCCATAGCATTTACATAATAGAGCGTTTTCTTAAAGTAATAAAACAAATAAAATTGAGAGGCCCTTAACACAAATCATTTGTTACCATCATCACCTTAAACTTGATCATTTCCAGGCATTCTCGGACTGTAGCTTTTCCCTAGGTATAACATTTAAATGAGAGGAACCATACACAGTACATGAAGAAAATAATGGATACCCCTTGTTCACACTAAAACCAAACTAAGTTCATTAACTGTTTATCACTATAGAATTCTAAATATTGTTCAAAATAAATATACTGTTCTCCGGTTTCCTCACGTCTCCAAACACGTCATTGGACATAGGTGAATTGGCTATTCTAAATTGTCCATAGGAGTGAATGTGTGTGTGAGTGTTTGGCTGTCTCTAGGTGTTAGCCCTGTGATTATCTGTCGATTGTCGCCTCACGCCCTAAGTTAGACCCTGAACAGGATAAACGCTATGATGAATGAAGGAATGAATTAATTAATTAATGAACGAATGAATATATTGTAGAATGCTCATAATTACTATAGCTGTACTCTGGAAATGAAAGAATGACTTATAGGACAGTAGGCAGTCATATTGTGTAAAATTGCCACATCGTTACTTGACAAATAATCTTGACAAAGACAAATAAACTGAACTTGAACTTTCACTTGCACTTTATTTCTTTTGTGGTTACGATTTATTAGTATGATTGCAGCCGTTTTGACCTGAACTTGCAATTAATGTCATACACAATTGACTGAAACATGTTGATCCTGTTGTGGTGCAGTGTGAAGTATCAGATTTCTGGTTTAATCTGAACTCGCATTACTGTCTTTGTGACAATTTTTTTTTGGTTTTTCCCCTCCATGTGACTGTGCCCTAAAAACTTTCTGGTAGTATAACAGACTGAGCTAAATGATTCCTGCATATTAGGGTAGGCTGAATAGAGTGTGTGGACCTGATCCGCATAAAATAATTAGTGAAGATAAACGAACAAATGTTAAGCTCATTAAATCATTCACAATTGGGCGGATTATGCTATAATTAACAGCTGTTAATTGCTAGCTTTTACAATTGCCAACAACAAAACTGATGACCAATAGGAGATGTACAACTGAAAGAGAGGACAAATTGCTTTGCTTCGGACTCAGAGAGAGAGAGAGAGAGAAAGAGAGAGAGCAAGGAGAGAGAGAGGACATTTTAAGCACACATCACATTAGAAAAGGCTAAACAAGTAAGAAAAAAAAATGCTCCCACTAAAGAAATGGAAAAATGTGACTGTTAGTGCTAGCATTTAATGTCCATAACCTTTTTCTGTAAATGTGAAAACAGAAGCAAAGAAAGTAACGGTAAGGAATTTGATACATAAAAAGTTCAAATAAACACCCTTGTTTAATCCCCCTCAGTTGTTTTACATACATTAACAATAAAAACCGTTAAATTTAGTCCAGAACAATTGCAATCATTTCTTTACACGAGCAGTTAAAATTCCAGCAGACGACTGGAGCTTTAAAATGGACTAATAATTAAACTATTTTGGAGCATCAGTATTCCTGTTTAAAAAAAGAACTTCATATTCTAAAGTGCGTTGTTAATTCAGAATGCAGGGAAAAGCATATACACTGACATTATGCTAATAATTCCATAATGACAGCATGCTAATTAGAGTAACGGAATTGGAAATGCTGTGAAGCAAAATGCACAGAGATACGACAGAAGTGACCGGATCAAAATGCATCACCTGCCTGTCTCAGCCCTTGGGGTAAACCCTACTGCCATGTTAATTGTTATTCTCATTTTAGAACTGGCTGAGTGAAGTTGCCTTCAGCCCTTAAGCTCTTCATACGAATGGGCAGCTTGACTTTATTTTTTATTTTTTACCTTCTTCATCACTTAGAGATTCAGTGCCAAAACCGATCATATTTATTTTTTCTTCTGATGATGTATCAGTGCCATGCATTTCTGAGCCGACATGGGCTAAGAGCCTAACTTCTTTCATTTCCCTTCCTTGTGCATTTGATGTAGCACTTTTTAAAAGACAACACCTTTGGGGATATAACTGTTTGTAAAAATTCTGCAGATAAATGAAAGGACATTGAGAATTCAAAAAAATGAATGACGTGATCAATGAGTGCACAAAAGCAATAAAATCAAATAAAAAATGTTTTAACTACAGACTGGGGGGACGGTGTGAGTCAAGGTTGACATCTATCACTGGTCTGATCTGAAATACACGCTGTACACGGAGTAACATAAAATGATTTGTACAGGACTGTTTTACATTTTAATTTAAATTACTTTTTTAGTGGTTTTATTGCATACCCTAGTGCTTGTGTATCCTGCTGGAAATTGAGAATTTCCCACTGGGATAAATAAAGTATCTGTCTGTCTGTCCGTCCATCTGTCGGGCTCTTTTCATTTGGGATTTAAAAAAAAATATTATTTTTTTTAACACAAATTCCTTCCTAAACTGTAGAATTTATTTATGTTTTTTAAACTGTATACTTTACTAAAGAAAAATGTCAAAAGGGCTGTTTAGATCGTCTTCTCACACCTCCGAACCCATAGCTGGCATGACATACCGCAAAAACGAATTCATCATTTGGTTTTAAAATATGAAAATATCAATTGAAACAATATGAAACAATGTCTATTTTAAAAAAATATATAAATACAAATGAAAAGTTAGTTAAAGTACCTATTAATTAATTAATTCATTCATTCATTCATTGTCTAGCGCTAGTCTTGATCAGGGTCGCAAAGGTCAGGGTTCGGGTTAGGGTTAAAGGTTGGGGTTAGGGTTCTATCACAGAGTGTCTATTACGGCGAATTTAGGGCGTGAGGCCGGACAATCCCTGGACAATCGGCAGTTAATCACAGGACTAACACTTAGAGACAGATAACCATTCACACACACATTCACTCCTATGGACAATTTAGAGTAGCTAATTCACCTATACCCAATCGCATGTGTTTGAATATTAAATATTTTATGATGTGAAATCTATAAATGTACTGTTCATTAAAGAAACTTGTGTACAATTTAAGCACTTGATGGGAATATAATGTGTGTGTGTTGTATACAGGAATTACGTTATGGCTACAAGTCACAGGTTTAGTAGATTTCTTTCAGTTAAGCATCAGTCATCATACATCTATCCATAATCATTTTTTCAGAAATAAGCAGTAAAACTTCAGCAAAGTGATGTTTGTTCTGTCCTCAAAAAGAAAACAGATATTAAGACAAACTGGGGTCGATAATGAGGACTGAAAGTTTAATTATAAAACAGAGAGGAATTCTCTGAACCACTGGACTTTAAAATTACATGATGGCATTTTTTAATGATGGAGACATTTAACCTGTGAAAACAAAGTGCTTCTGGCAGAACTGCTGTTTCAGTGGTGTAGGATGAGCTTTCGACATGACATCCAGCTTTACTAGAGAAGACAAATGTGAGAGGGAAGGTGTTACTATACAGCGTTTTATTTTAGTATGCAGCGTTAATCAAACAGAGCTGTACTGGAATTTATCAGCGGTTTAAACTGACTGTAAGTCTACAAAACCTGGAAGGCTGCATAAAATATGTCCTTGTTATAAAGATTTCGTCTGAACACACGGGGGAAAAAACAACAACAACAACAAAAAAGATTTTGTACTGTATCTAGCTAATATATTAAAGCGAATAATTATTTATCAAGGGTCAAATATTATTATTATTTTTTTATTTCAAGAATAAAATCTGGGCGTCACGGTAGCAGAGCGGTCAGCACTCCTGCCTCAAAGCAAAAAGATCATGGATTTGATTCCCGCTTAGGGTGTTTCTGTGTGGAGTTTGCATGTTCTCCTCGTGCTCGCACAGGTTTCCCCGGGGTACTCCAGTTTCCTCCTGTCTCCAAACACATGTGATTGGGCGTAGGTGAATGTGCTACTCTAAATTGTCCATAGGAGTGAATGTGTGTGTGAATGGTTGCCTGTCTCTAAGTGTTAGTCCTGTGATTAACTGCTGATTGTACAGTGTGTACCCCACCTCACACACTAAGTTAGCTGGGATAGACTCCATGTGCCCCCACGACCCTGAACAGGATAAAGATAGATAACGAATGAATAAATAAAATCGTGCTTTTTACTCATTAATGACTGTAAAACAACAATGTTGGCACTATACCACAAAGAAATTGTTCGATCGATATGCTGACATAAGCAAAGTCTCGAGTTAAAATGTGATGTGTTCTTCTCCTCCCTGCAAGGCGAGAACTCCAATGTTCAGACAGCTTATTCTAGCATGCTGAGGTAGGTTTATTAAATTTGCTAAGTTAGACTGATTTAATCAGCTAAAACATTTCCCTTTTATACTTTTTAATACTTTTACATTTCAAAGTAACAATTTGTACTCTTCCTTTCTGTCATTTTTTTCCCTCAACATTCCGTCTTTTAATTGAATAATATATTATCCGAATTAAATACATTGTCTCTACTTTCAGGCTTATGGGAATCATTTCTAAGTCGTTTTTTAATTCCTGACGGTACGTCAAAGATGCAGTACTTTAATAAAGAAAAAAAAAAAAGGGTTAAATTCTTAGTCCTTTGGGTGATGATGGTGGTACTGCAACTAACGTACTTCTGTCCTGATCCTAATAATTAATTAGCCTAGATACTTTAATAATACAGTTTTAGATATTTTAAATAGATGGTTTTATATATGTAAAGATAATTCAATATTGACCCTCTACAACAATGAAAGCAATTGACCGATATTTTTTGCATGATCTGTAATATTAAACCAATATGCACTTAAGTGACACTGCCACGGAGAACAGTACTTTAGAACAGTGACATTTTTGATATTTATTCATGTTGGGAAATGATTCATCTAATTAATCTTAGCTGAACAAGCAATTAACACACATGATTAGTCTTCCTTATATTCAGTAACTTGGATAACACTGCTGCCGCTTTATTTTTGATCCGCTTACGCTTCGGAGAATCTGGTTTACACTTTACAATAGATAATAAACTCAGCCCAATTATTTTGTTAACTAGCCCGATAGAACCTCTTTAATTAGTTTACATTATACAGAGAAGGAATTAGATTTTAGCTAAAGAATTAGGAACTTTTTTTGTGTGATGTGACAATTTTCCAAGCACAACACATTAAGACTAATGAATATAGGACAGCAATAACCTCCAAAAGTCTCGCATAATCAAAAAAGAAAAAAAAAGATTGCTGCACTGCTGAGGCTGACATTGTGTCGGTCATGTGTGTCAGTGTCAGTTCAGTCAGTTATGTATGTCTGGCAAATACTGCAAATTACATCACGTGAGGCATTGGCCTTTGGTATTGGAGTAATTTTACGAATACAAGTACATGAGCTCGGGCCCGATACCGGTACTGGTATCGGTGCATCCCTTCTGCAAAAACTGAAGTACCTGATAAATTAGGATAATGGTGCGTGTCTGCATCTACTGTCTCAGACATTTCTGCAGTTAACTAAGGATGTGGATCCTGAATTACACATTATAAAAGAGAGGCTACTTTAGTAACACTTTGCACATATCCCTCAATCCTAATGCCTTTAGTTAGGAAATACTTAAGATGCTACTACAATTATAATAATTATTATTAGTAGTAGTAGTAGTAGTAGTAGTGGTTGTAGTAGTAGTGATGTATTTTTTATTTTTACTCAGAAACAGTAATAAATGAAAGAAAACTGAACATTTTATTATTTAAAACTTGAAAAGGTTCAAGGAAACTTGCTGATTTGATTTATTTAGTGAGTTTCAATTTATAATCAGAAAAAATGGTTAACTGCTATAATACAAGAATACAGTGCAGTCCAGTTACTCTACTGGAAAGCCCAGCTCATGGCCCTACAGCTCCCCATTAACAACATGCCTTAGTACCCCGATCTAAAGCAGGAGATTCTGAGGCGGGTCAGACGTAGCCTAGATCAGGATCGCCAGCATTTCCAGACGCTAAGACTCCATGGTATTGGCTGGCAGTTTGCAATTGCACAGCAGCTACGAGATGCCTGCTGGAAATGGTTGTTGTCTGAGCTGTGTGAATCTGTTGGAGTGGTCAACCTTGTGGTGCTGGCGCTGTTCATTGCTCAATTGCCAGAGGGAACAGCGGAGTGGCTCCACCAACCGGCGTCACTGGAGGAGGCAGGGGACAACATGACGGTGGCATATAAATGCTTAATATATGGATATTAAATGCCTCACCCATCTACTGATTCTAGGTATGAATTGTACAGCATTATCAATGGTTTAAAAGTCAAGTGTGTGTGGATTGGTCCTATGACGAGGAAGCAATGTGGTGTAGGAGGTATGCGGCTGAGGAAACATTGCCAACAGTCACCGGGAGCTCTTTGGGTTATTACAGCCAGGGATGTCAGCTTGGAGCAGTCACGAGATGACAACCTCTGTCATCTCAGAGTTGTACTCCCCTACCTGTATTTTATTATTATTAAACATTAATTGTATTGAGTAACGCAGGACACTCGTACTAAAAAAGGAGACCACACAATTTCTGGTGCCAAATATGACCTGATGGCTGCACCCTTAGGACACTATAAAACACTCAACTGTCTAATGGCCCATTTATATTGGCCGGGAATTCATGGCGATGTTCACAGGTGGTGTCGCAAATGTCAGCTGGTCTTCAAGTCGGCGGTCCTCACCATCCGCTACTACCTGTTTCACCCTCTGTTAGGACCACACACTTCCGCCGTTTAAATTCGAGGTGGTCCACAAACCTGGGGAGCAGTTGGCTATGGAGAATTTCCTCTCCCATCAGGGGGCGCCAGATGGCTCCCCGGCCTGAGTCAGGCGGTGGGGGTGTGTTGAAGTGGACGCCTGGTCGAATGCTGAGTCGTGATTGGGAAGCAAAGTCTCGGAAAACGAGTAGTAAGAGTCACACTGTTTAAGTAGGGTAAAGATGTGAACCTTTTTTGTGGTTAGCTTGCGGTGAGAGGGAACAGTGGACGCAAGAGAGCGATTGAGAGAGACTTAAAAGATCTGGATGTGTGTGAGCGACATATAATTAAACTATAATTTCACCCATACCTGTATCCAGCCTTCCCTTTCTTAGACCTCCCTACTTAAATATTTAAGACCTCTTTTGAATCTTTGAACTGCCTTACATGGTAACAGGAAGTAACAGGTTAATCAAGGCAAAAGCCTAGAAACCAGGCGTACTTTATTATGGTCATGATGTTTTTTTTCTATCAGAGACAAGAGATCTTGAGACAATTATTTTTGAGAAGAAAAAAATGTATATGTACAACCTATAAATATGTTTATTTTACAAGCTATTGCCTTGAGATTCAAAATTATATTACATCAGGGATTTTTGTTTATTTTAAGCAAAGTAATGACCGTTATTAGCATTTTGTGAATATGGTCATGTTGATCCATTCCTATACTATATTGGAAAGTATGATCCTATGTAAATGTTTTCCAACTTACTGTATATAACTTTTTTCGGGAAAAATATTTGACTTTTATTTTTGAATAGAAAGTTAATTTAAAAAAAAATGACAAATAAGGTTTGAATTGAATCAAAGAGTGAACTTCATTTCTAAAAATTAAGCATTTTAATCATTATTTGTATGCTTTCAAGAATAGCTGCAATAATTCGTTTGCTGTTCAGGTTAAAAATGCATTTGCTGTGTAATCTAAACATGGCGAATCTTTTTCAATATCTATTACAAATAGTAGCCCGAAGACTCAAGATTTAAACAAGAAAACATGTTTAGTTTTTCCTCAATCTTTCTCCACAGTCGGAAATGCTCAGTCCTGTGGAATGCTTTTGTATGCTGTTGTATGCCTTCCTCCCTAATGCTGCTGCGGTGGCATTGGCAAGTTTCAAAAACTAAAATTTTGAATGTTTATTCATGTACTTGATTTATTATTAATCTGATTTTTTAATTCCAGAATGATACAGTTAAAATGAAGTTAATTATAAGTTTGTATTCTTAGAAGCCAGAACTATATTAAACCCAAAAATCTGTTAGAAATGTGACCCCCATTTACTTTGTGATTATTTTTTTCCCCTCACGTTTTTGTGTGTGCTGATTGCAGAGTTTGTGTTATAATTTATTCAACTTCTGCATCATAGCAAGAAGGTCATGGTTTCAATTCCCGCCCAGGGTCTTTCTGTCTAGCGTTTGCATGTTCTCCCCCTGCTTGCATGGGTTTTCTCTGGGTACTCCAGTTTCCTTCTGTCTCCAAACACATGTGATTGGGCATAGGTGAATTATCTACTCTAAATTGTCTGTAAGAGTGAATGTGTGTGTGAATGGTTGTCTGTCTCTAAGAGTTAGCCCTGTGATTAACTGCTGATTGTACAGGGTGTACCCCGCCTCACGCCTTAAGTTAGCTGGGATAAACTCCAGCGCCCCCACGACCCTAAACAGAATAAGTGCTATGCAATGAATGAGTTAAAGACCTTTACATGGGCCAAGCGGGGCAACTTGATGATCCGGGAAATTGTACTACTAACCTTCTAATCAGCAGACCATCACCTTAATCAGTGGGCTACCACGTGTTCAAAGTCATGCATTGTAAGCTGATTGGCATCTTTAGCCTGTATGTTTGTCCTGAGTCCCCTAGCATAGGTTGCAGGCTTCCCATGGCCTTATGTGGGATAAACGTTCAAGGAAATAAATGAATGAACGAATGAAAATAACGGTGTTACTGTCCTGTTTTAGATATGATATGAATTGCAATACAAAGTCTGTTTGCGGATAACAAAACTGTTATTAATATTATGCATGAATTGGGCAATGCTTAACATGCAAATCTATTCCATATTGATCTTATTCAAATAGCGCAATGGAAAAAGATTTCTTGGCTAAAATATCATATAGCAGAAGGTCTCCACCCTGAAGGAAAGCTTGTTCTATGCTTGTGCCAGGAACATTGCCAGATGCTGAAGATAAGTCGTATGTGAGCATTTAGTTTCTTTGAGACTGTTTAAGATGAAATATCTGTTATCAATCTCAAAGCACTGGGTAAAAATATATGTAGGTTGAAGCATAATTAACCTCTTATGATTTATGAGGTATTCGCTTCATACAGAATCCAGTACATCTCCCACTTGCTGCCCCATACTTCTTCAAAGTACCCAGCTTGCCATTGTACCATGTAGCTATGGTACAATATTATTCAGACTATAAGTGTTATTTTAGACATATTCTGGTTTTATAATGCCACAATTTGACATTATGGATATTAAGTGTCTTGTTGTCCACTATATATACAGCGATTACACTGGGAAAGCTCTCAGTGTAAAGAAAGTTGTGTCTTGAAGGTGAAACAGTGATCTGTTTTACTACTGGCTAAGATCTGGTTTGCTAAAATGTAATTGGACCAGACTTGTTTCTGACATACGTCCAGTGATGGGTCAATATTTCAGCTTTAATTTATACTGTACTGATTCCCAGGCAATAGAGTGACGTTCAAATATCAAAAATGTAATTTTGTTGTTGTAGTAATTATATTTTACTATAGCTATAGGCATATTTGCTTCGGTTCAATGCAAACATCAATAATAAAAACAAATGCAAATCATTTTGTAGTGTACTAAACATATCCATGGTTTAGGGTCTGGGATTGAAAAGTTTATAAGTAACAAAGTGTTAAACCTCTGCTTTTGAGAGCTCTTACAAACTAACCATTTATGTGATTGATGGATATTTTACCCTTATATTGGCTCAATAGAGAACAACAAATAATCCCCAATTTAAATGTCACCATTATGTGGAAAAGGGCTATTTTTCTCTTTATTGCAATAAGAACAATAATGGACCATAAGATTTGTTACCGGGCCAAAACTAGGTAATCCACGACATTACTTGAGACTCTTTTCTAAAAGGCATGTAGCTGACTAGCAATGCTAGCACAGAGCCATCACGGACGGAAACTAAAGGACAAACTGTATGCTCAGCTGATATTATGGTATTAGGATATTTCAATATTATTAAAAATTAAAAAGAAAAGTTATTTGGAATTTAGCTAAATATATTCATACTATACTGACACAATAACTAGCCGAAGGTTAATCATGCTGCCAGCTCTGTAGGTAGCACAGTTGTATGAAAGTATTAGTTAGCAGGAAAATCAATCTGATAGCAGTCTGTTAAATAACCATTTGGTTCATGCCCAGCTTTTATCTTATTTTTATGATTTTTTTTTCTCCTTTTTCTCTTTATTTTGTATTTAAATATTAGATTAGGTATATTAGTTGTTAGGAATATTAGGTGTTTTTTATGCATTCATTTTTGCTGAATTAGCTTGTTTGCTTGTATCTTAATGAGCAGGTTTTTTAATGCCCAAAAAAATTAACTGCAATGTTGTCAAATTGCTCACCAAAATCACATACCACCTTTTTCAGTCATGTTGCCCTGTTTGGCAGGTTTTTTGGAACATATGTTCAATATTCTGCGATAATGACGCTGCTGCCTGTTTTCTCTTCCATCTCTCCTGCTCTTTTCAGCTCTACTACTATCATGGTTGGACGTGCTATGAATAAGGTCAGTTGCTGCGCAGTAGGATTTTACATGTCATGAGGAACTAGAACAAGTTCACAAAAGGAGAACCACAGAAGTGGTACTTTTAACAAGATTAGGGACTTCGGCATGGATTCGATTATTTTTATTTGAGGGGATTCTAATTATTGCTGTTATTATTTAAAAGGACACTTTATATAATTAAAAAAAATAAAAATTCTGTACCTCTGACAGTGTGGGATGGTTCATTCCTTTCTACGGGCATGAGTTTGTGTTAGATTAGCTAGGGTCTCTTTAACAGGGCTCTAATGGTATCGCTAAAAATCTACATTTTTAATAAAGTTTTCTCTGAACTGAATTTAGAGCGCTACATTATTGGCTGTTAGCTCAGAGACAGTGCACCAGCTGCTGTATTAAATCCTGGGTTGATTTCCTAAATGTCATTTACCTCTAGAGCACTCTTATTGATGGACTGAAATGATTGACCTGAAATGCCCAAAAAGCATTAAATTATCTGGTTTATTGTAACCTATTTATTTAGCCAAGATTTAATCAGGTCTGTACTGATCAGGTCTATATTATTGCCAGTGATTATGAATACGGGCAAGATTGTTTGGATATGAGTAGTATGAATAGTGTTATGTTTCATCGCCCCAGGGCGCGTAAGCTTCTGTATTGTGCAAGCTAAACATGTCTGATAAGCATGTGCTTTGTTTCTGTCAGCAGGATGTGCACGAAACACATGTCAGTCTTTTGAAGACAGCTAACGGGACACAAAGAGCAGCTTAGCAAGCAATCATGAATTACCCTAGCCTCTTGCTTCAACACCCAACACAAACAAGATCCCATTAGCTTGGCCTTGTCTATTTGCATAACACTTAAAGAGAACACACTGGGTGAAGGATCTAGTCAAAAACTGCTGCAAGGAATTAGTATCCCTCTGCTATTTAGTGACTCATGCATATGGAAATCTGAACACACGGCAACACTGTTTTAATAACTGAGATAATGAGAACAAGATTGCACAAGAGTTCATTTACAAAGCATATGCACTTATGAAGCACCCACAAAGATCTCGCACAGATGTTCAACATGAATATGCCATAAAGTAATATGCACTTCAGACTGCAGTTTTCTTTTGTATTACAGACCAGAAGTGAGAATATAAACAGCTGACCCTTTACAATTAAGCCTGAGAGATTCGCAAGGATAATTATGTTGATATTCAATAGCTCGGAATACTGTGTGGTCACTCAGTCAAGAACTGCAGCATTTAGTGCTCAATAGGGAGGCAAACGGAGATGGTACTTTTGGCATGGATCTGTGGCACTTGAGGTCACATAGGCCGTTTCAGTACAACTCAATCTTTTGTTCAAGTACCAATGCTGCACCCATACACATGGTGCCAAGAATAAGAAAAGTTTGTTGACATCTTACCACCCCCCATATATACATGGTAACTCAGTGGTTAGGGTGTAAGACTGGGGTTCGAATCCCAGCGCTACCACTGCTGGGTCCCTGAGCAAGACCCTTAACTCTCATCTGCTTGGTTGTAAGTTTCTCTTAGATAAGAACGTCTACCAAATAACATAACTATGTATTTACATACATTTTACCTTGACATAAAAATGTCAATGTTGTAGTATTACATTATTCCTTCATTGGAAAAAAGAGGCTCAAACACTGTTTCAGCAAGACAATGCTCCTGTGCACAATGTCCCTGAGTTTGCCAAGGTTGAATTACAAGAACTTAAACGTTCTGCACACAGCCCAATCTTAACCCCACTAAACACCTTTATGATGAGACCCAGACCTCCTCACCCAACATTCCCTTCAGTCAGACACATAAGACACATTTGTGGTATAAAATTATACTTTATGGTCAGAGCATTGAAAGCCCTACTTTGGACTAAGGAGGAAACCAGAGTGCCGAGAGGGAATCTCATGCAGAATATACAGTCATACAGCGCGCGCACACACACACACACACACACACACACACACACACACACACAGTGAGATGCAGAAAGCAAACCGCCAACCCTAAAGCGCAAGGCAAACATGCTAACCACCTATACTAAGTCACCTTGCCTTCTTTATTGTAAGTTAAAAATGAATCATTTGTTTGTGTGTGAAATATAAGTTCAATTTAAGTTTAAATCATGGTGACACATAAGCATGGAAAATAAACGATTCTGAAACACAAAGGGCAAATATTTGTTATACAATTGTCCATGTCAGTGTTTTCTTTCCAGAATTTCGCTATAGTCTTAAATCATCAGTGAGTGGGTGTCGGAGCAAGGCCTCTCCTCCCTACTGGCAGATTTGTTAAATGTTCAGAAAGAACTGGTCAAGATTTCGTCACTTGTATTTTCTTGTTTGCTTGTTTGTGTTCCATGTTTGTTATTGTACAACATCTGAAACAGGCGATTTTTAAAACTGCGGAATGTTGATTGTTGGCTTTTTACTAGTCTTGTTAATGAGGCACTGTTTGACTTGGTAGGCTGCTCCTTCTACATGTGCTGAAGAACGATTCGTTTAATCATCCTTACATCCATATAAAAAAAAAGACTGTCCATAGCCAAATGTCTATATGAGTTCAGCTTTTTTTTTTTTTTTTAGCTAGAGCAACATATAGCATTTTTGAAGAAAGTATGACATGCTTTCTGATCTTTTTCCTTCTTTCTTGCTGTTGCACTGTGCATTTAAATATTCTTTTGTAATTGTTCTGACGGATTATCTTGATTTTGTGCTTTGTTTTTTTTTTTGTTTTTTTTTCTTTAACCGTTGTAGCAGAGTGTAAAAGTTACTTCCTGTGACGGCAGGGCCCACACCACCACCTACAGGCAACCCAAATACCGTCTTCATATGACTGCCGTCTGAGAGCTCAAAGGTTAGTGCCACTTCAACACCACAAAAGCTATAGAAAGCTCATACCTGTATATACACACACTGAGGTGAGCTCTTCCATTTTCATTCCATTTTCTGCTAAAGACAGTTCGAATGCCGTGCCCCAGAAAGCTCTCTGGGTTCAGCCTCGATGCTGTTCGAAAAGCTCGACCTGCTTTTACCCGACCTTAACCTAGAGATAATATCGCAATTCTTTCACTTCCCCAGCCTTCTGGGTGTCGGTGCCCAGCCTGATGCAGCTGCCAGTCAATACAGTATTAATTGCTATGGATTAAATGAGTAATTTTTTACTAAAGAGTTTTGACAAAATCCCACAATAAAAACATTTATCTTGACTTAATGTAGGGTTGCAGGGGCGCTGGAGACAATCCCATTAGGGCGTGAGGCGGGGTACACCCTGGACAATTGCCACTTAATCACAGGGCTAACACATTCACTTCCAACTTCCACACTTTTGGAAATGCCTTTCACTAGATGGGAGCGTTCCAGTGAGAATCTCTGGTTTAGCCACAATAGTATTTGTGAGATCAGACACTATTGTTGGTTGAGAAGGTCCTGGGTGCTGTCCACGGCACCCCATAGTATACATCGGCAATCTTAACAACTGCGTGTTTTAGAACATGGACGCAGATTGACGAAGTGACACTGTGGATGTGTTGGTAAGATGCCCCAAACTTTGTCATGTACTGTATATGCTTTGGAAATCCATTTAATCCAAATACATCTGTAATTCTAGTGTATAAGTTAACTCTGCTAAGTTTAAGTTACAGTGAGCGCTCTCGTACATTTAGACGTCATTGTGACTTGTCTTGTCAGCTCAGCTGATGGACAGAAAAGTGCTAATTGGTCAGAGCTAGTGGAGGCACAGTGAGTTAGCACTTATCAGGGCAGGTTTGGCAGCTTTCCTCAGTGCCACCAGCGAGTCGTCATTCCTTGTTAAAATTCACTTTAATGTCTGGAACCTGCTGCTTCCTCCAGCCCACACACATGCGTAGTTTTGAAACTGCACTTGGATACGTATGTGTATGAGGCAAGGCATGAATATAAAGTCAGGAGAAATTCACACATTCATCATGCATTCACACAGAAGTAAACATATCCAGAGGTTCTGAACAGTGACAGTAATGAAGATCACATATATA
>JAOUQX010000008.1:3506742-3517686 GCA_028566295.1 Liobagrus marginatus | reverse complement strand
GTGACGTATGCGCTAAACTAAAGCTCTGAGCTCAGCTCTAAAGCTTAATCCATAACTTAAATACACGTCAAATACACATTAAATACATGTTATAACTAAACGGAATAACTTGTTAATTTTATCCTACCTTCTTCCTGTTTATTTGTTAATGTTTATAGCGCGTTGTAGACAAAATGCATACTTGGTTTGTACACTAAAACGCTGCTGTATTTACCTTTAGTGCTGGATTAAGTTGGCGTGGTGACGCTGCAACGGCATAGTGGAGTTTAATAGTGATGTGGCCTTATTTCAATATTTCCAATATTTTATATTAAATAACTTTTGACTCGTTGGTCCTGGAAACCTCCAAGTTGGTATGGTATCATATCATATTGTGTTCTCTTGGCATGCCAAACTTTTTGCTTAGAAGAAATTGTACTTCACATTAAGAAAGCATTGAAGAGGAAAAAAGAATATGATGTAACTTTGTGAACAAATACAATAGGGGTCTCGCCCCTGTGGGGCTTAACTCCTAATAATAATAATAATAATAATAATAATAATAATAATAATAATAATAATAATAATAATAATTGCTCATGCCCTAGATAGTACGAGTCTCGTTTCCAGAAATGTAAACACTGGTATTTTGCTGGTCGGACATTTTGCATTGGCTTTGATCTCTGATTTGATCTTTCTCTCTTCTCCTAATCATATACTTGGTCCTAATCCTACTAAGACATTGATAGTTGTACAAAGTGGGACTGTATAAACTAGAAAAAAATATAATCTTATATGGAAAGGGTGTAGGTGTGGTTTAATTTGAACTAAGCAGATGACATATAGGTCTACTGAGAGGTAGGATCAGGCATGGCTACTGCTTGATAGGAACGAAAAGGCTCTTTATAGATATGATTGTACGCTTCTGGTATAGACTACAAATAAACACAGAAGAACTGACTTAAAACATGTATCGTACATTTAGCAGTTTAAAAAAATATCATTCACCACCAAAATTTAAATTTTTAATTACTTTGTTTTTAGCCGGTAGGAGTGAAATCTGTTATCCCAGAGTTGCTGTTGTGCCTTCTTTTGTGTGTCTTACATATACAGGAAAATCAAGCCGGAACCTTCAGAAGTTTTATAGTTCTTGAAATAGGAATCTTATAATGACAGTTAGCTCCTAATTGAGTCATAAGAGTGGAACACTGAGTGACAAGGTGACCTTAAAATGTTAGTGTATCCGCACCCAGGCACTAACTCTAAACAATCATGAGCAGTCTGATGTCCTTCATAAAACTGTACTCTCGACCTGCAATGTCAACGGCCCCACTCCAGCACTAAGTGTTAATGTAATCATGAGCCATTCTTATACCACCAAAAATCCTGGAACAGAAATAGAGAACAAGATAGTAGCCTCTCAAGGGAAGTGATCTTAACTTTCAGCTGTACACTGGGATTCTTTGATCTCATGTAGGCCCCAAATGTGCGGCCTGAGCTGAATAATACTGCTTCACTCTATGCTTTTGCCTAGAGCAGGCCCAGAGCACTAGCCTACTAGCCATGGTCTCAGATGCCCCTCCCGGACTAAAGTCTAGCCATTCTGGCTACCATGGAAACTCCAGAGTTAGTAGTCTTGTAAGAAAACCATTCTGGTCTTGGACCCTCTACACCTGCTCATGGCACTCTGATTCTTTGTGATCTGCTTTGTAGAACAGAATGGTGGCTATGGAGTCACATGGCCGGTAGTTGATAAGCATTGGGTGTTGATAAACTAAACATGTCAAACTAAATTTGCCCAAGGGTTAAGGATTGCCCAAATTGCTCATGAGTCTTAAGGACTTCTCCAAGGCAGTTTTGAAACATCCCTATGTTTCAATGTGAGAACCAAAGAGTGTAATTGGATGGATAATGGATGATTCCTGATTGCATACATTTTTGCCTCAATTAGGTGAGTAATTACTAAAAATGAGTGACTGAAATTAATAAGAAGAGAAATATATATTGGCTTTTCTGAATAAGTGTAAGGAACATATTTTACATGAATTACTAATTCCTGAATGAATGACTACATCTTCAGGAATCACAGTTGGGCCAATCGGCATCATGGCACACATCGCTGAATAATCTTAAAATTATCATAATTAGTTATTTTCTAGTTTTTTTGTTATTTTTAGTTTAAAAATTCTGCATACAATATATCAGGACTGAAACAAACTTTCCATCAGTTTATGAATTTAATCCGTTGTAAAAGTATAGCGAGGAGCAGAAAGCACAAACTTCCATAATGCATAGCAAACATTAATTAAATGAATAGTTGCCATAACAGCAGACTCTCATCTAGAAATTACAAATAAAGCCATTTTATGTAATTGTGTGACTGAGGTGATGGTAGCTGCAGAGTTTGGCAGACATTTGAAAAAGAAAACAAACAGATATGTGTGAAGTTTGAGGGTTGGTTGGTGGCTAAGCATTAAATCAGCACTGAGTGCGAACAAACTGTTCAGGCAAAATTATATATTTGTGACGTGTCAAGCACAACGGCTCTTGGCTTCTACAAATGACTATTCGATCACAAGAAGTAAGATCTGTAATCATTATGAAAACTGTAAGAATAAAATAAGCATAAAACTAAATGAATGTGCTCAATATACCGGTTTCTATTTTCAATGAATTTGTGGAACATATTTAAAATGAGCTATATTTAAAATTCAACAAATTTAATTAGAGGAATGCAGAAAAGACAAATATTCCAGTACTAACAGAGCACCCTTTTCTCCAGCTAACAGTGATAATTAGTCTGGTGCTGTTACATCCAATTCTGCATTACCAGGAATTGCAATGCTGAACTGTACTATACCACATGCTGTCACGTTGGACTGTGAGTGATCAATGAAGGGGCGTAAAGCACCTTAAAAAGGGCCTTAAAAAGAAATTACACATAAGCATTGTTTTTGCAGAATGTATAAGCCAGTGAAAATTTAAGCTGTTCCATTTTATTGACCTTTTTTTTCATACATATACCATCCATGATATACTGTACATAGACACATACCAGATTGAATGCATAAATTCATTTGTTATACAGTTATCTGACTGCAATAAAGAAGGTTACATAATGTTATTCACATAATAACTTTACACAAGTTACTGAGTTTATTCTAACTTTAAAATTACTGCCAGTTTAGAAATGTAAAACATTACTACCTTGGTTTATTGCCTAAAGATATTTTTTACATCAAAAGGATGTCAAATAGCTTTTTTGGGGGATTTTGTATAGAGAGAATAGATCTGTCATCTTAAAAAAAAACAAAAGTAAGGTGCCACCTTTCCAATCCATTTGACTTAATAGATTAAAACCCAAAATGTGGGTGGCACGGTGGCAGAGTGGTTAGCCTCATGCCTCACAGCAAGAAGGTCATCGATTGGCTTCCCACCCAGGGTGTTTCTGTGTGGAGTTTGCATGTCCTCCCCATGCTTGCGTGGGTTTTCCCTGGGTACTCTGGTTTTATCTCCAAACAAATGTGATTAGGCATAATGGAATTGGCTACCCTAAATTATCCATAGGAGTGAATGTGAACGCTCTAAGTATTAGCCCTGTGATGAACTGCTGATTGTCCAGGGTGTACCCCGCCTCACACCCTAAGTTAGCTGGGATAGACTCCAGTGCCACAGTGACACTGAACAGGATAAACACTAGACAATGAATGAATGACATTAAATATATGAGATGTGATTACAGATTAGTTTACAGTAATCAGCATTTACATTTGGTTTTTTTTTTTACCAGTAAATTAAATGGTTCTACCACATTCTACTTACTACAGCTAAGTAAGTGAATGAGTAGAGCAAGTTTAGGGGAAAGGTCAGACAAAATAAAACTGTGTGGGTTTTGAAGAGAGTGTGTGAAGCAAAAGGACACCTCTCTTGACTAATGGATGCTGCAGTGGAAGATTAGAGAGACTCTGGTTGTCAGTGCTCAGGATGACAGCCTCGGCACAAGAGTAGCTCGCAGAACCCACATGCTTATGGGGCTTTAATTAAATTTGCAAAGGGTGCCACTTTGTTCATGTGGAGGCAAAATGCTTCATTTGTAAACCCATGAAGTATTAGATCCTGTTGTTGAAGCACTGCTTCACGAATTAAAAATGAAGGCATATACTCAGAGCCTGAACAAATTTACCTTTCCCTGACACTTGTTAAAATCTTCACTTTCTCTAATGAGTCTCCACAATTATCCCCACAGTTATTTTCTTATTTTGTTCAAAGCTTTTTAACCTTTTTCATTTCTTGCTAATGTCTTCTTTACAGTGGCAGCAAAAAGGTTTAAGATAATTCAGGATCAAGGCCTTGAAATCAGGACTTCTGTGCAATACATTTCTTCATATTTGAAAGGAGGGCTGTGTGTTTTGTTACAGACCCAGTGGTTCCATTGAAGATATTTAGTATAAGTATTAGAGTTGGCATGATTTAGAAAGGTTGGAACTCAAGATATGAAGCATATTGCATCTGGTAGCAGTCAAAGGGTTCAAATTCAACTGTGTGGTACGTCACCATTTTGGTCATTTATCATAACTGTACTGTAATTCTTATTTTTCATGTACATACCGTTGACAAAGTGCTGGAAATTATTCGGTAAAAAATATCTATAAACCTAGTAAATATTAATGTAAACCAAATATTGATGGGCCTTACAGCTTAAATAGAAATAAACAAACTAGAAAATATGCATCGCTATTTTTTAATTGATTGTGTATTTTTTTTGTGTTTTGAAGACACGCTTCGCACCAGGAGTGGAACTAACAAATTACAACTACTCACATTACTCTAATTAAGTGTTCAGTTTCTTGTATTTATTTAAGTCTGTAATTCCACTTCTCCTTTAGGATAAAATAAGCTAAGTCATCTATTTTATGCTTTTTAAAACCACAATTAATTAATGCTTTTATTTTGAATGAATAAATGTCTTGGGCTGGTATTTCAAAAGTCAGTAAAGGTTAGGGTTGTTTGCCATCGGCTGTAATTTTTGTTTGGTTTAGACATTATGGTAAGCAGACCTACAATCGATCTTACTTTCTTTTAAAAAAAAAAAAGATATATATGTATATAGGAGTTAAAGGAATTATTATTGTTCTGTGATCCGTATGAACTACATCCAATGGTATAGTTTAGTTTTAAAAAGCAAAGATTAGCCAAAGTTTTCATCAACACAAAAGTTGAATTTTAAACTATTCATTTGCAAGAAAACCCAAAGGAGGTCTCTGTTTGGTACGTGTGCACAGGTTTCTTCTCTACGACACACTTGATAAGAGTGCACAAATGCCACATTGAGATGTTTTTGGTCATGAACGGACAAATATAAACAAAATTATGTCAAAAGGCCCTTCTCTTTTGGAGGAGTATCCTCATGAACACCCTTGGTTATGTCGTTACATAAAAACAGGCATATGTTGAAGTATATATAAGATCACAAAGTAAACGTATCTTTAGTCAAACAAACGTCACTGTTTTTAACTAAGTAAATTTTAAGAAGTCAATTAGGATTAATACATATTTAATTTATAAAATTAATATTATGCAGTGTCTGGCACGTGATTACGTTTGATTGTTTTACTTGAATACGATAGAGACTTAAAACAGTTTATTTTATTTGTATGATAATGTGCTAAAATAATAAGATGCTATAAATTGCTATAAAACAATAAAAATGGTTTATAAGACAACAGTGATATTTATTGCAGCCTGTGCAGCTGAAACATGAGCATCAAACAAAAGCTGTTATTGACAGGAAATGCAAATAAAGCACATTAAATATCGGATCATGTTTTTTTAATAACATTTCATGCAGTGTGTATTGTAGTATGTAAATGAAAAGAGTCTGCAAAGTTGTGAAGCTGAAAGTGCATCATAAATCTTTCTTTTATTTTGTCTCTCAAATGAAAGAGTCGATTTAAATTTAAATCCCGTTCCCTGAATTTCAAACGTCACGAATTCTTACACTTGCATCCATGCTGTTGTTTACATCCGAGTATAGCCAATATGGCGGCGCATCCGGGTATCTGCGCAAACGTGACGTAGCGCAAACCCTCTATAGTTTACGGCAGTTCTGTTTCTGACACGCGCTGCACGCAGCGGACCATTCACAACTGCCTGGTCATCAGACCAATCAGAGCTGAGTATCCTCATGCAAAGGCGGGGTTTGGAAATATGAATCTTCGAACGAGTAGTTTGAGAGTCGCTGAAAAATAAGGTACATTTAAACGCATATTATGAAAGTGTTTTTGACAATGCATGCCTGTAAACCTGTTTTTTAAAAATTCACATAAGCAAATTATTAAAATACAAGCCATGATGGGGCACTTTATTTATTGATTTAGCTTTTATCATTTATAATTTGGTGTTTACTCTGTAATACGTCAGAATTTTGCTTGTAGCATAACTATTAGACATATATCATTTAGCATTTACAACTTCTTCAATATGGCTATAGTAGTCATAGTAGAGTCAGAGCTTATCCCAGTTGTTTTGTGTTGCTTACAAATCCAGACTTCCACCAGCTACTGTATGCCACTAATTCTGACTGCTTAAATTCCAACAACTGAAAGCCATTTTATCTCAGACACTTAAAACAAATAGAGGCCAGATTTGTCTCTGGTTTAAAACAGACACAGAACTTAAAGAAACCGTAATCCTTATCTTGCAGCTACTGTAGTTACACATGAAAGAGCCAGAAAAAAAATGTCTTCAATTCTTAATCATGAGCTCGTTTGGAGAGCTTTTGATGCGAAACTACACTCTGACTTTGCTCGGCTCTATAGTACCATGCTTGATGATCAAAATAATATCACAATGTCTCAGCTCAAGTTAGAGATAAGAATAATCTTAAAAGAAATGCCTGTGTCACAATAATCGCATTTGTACATTATTTACTGGATACGATTTGTGTGTATGATGCTGTATACTGGCTATAGATTCATTCGTGGGTTAATATATAAATCCTTACGTTTCAACCGTAAGACTAAAATTTCAAAGCTGATCTTATGACCTTATTGTAAAATGTAATCATGTAAGTACTGGAGTGTTTAGTGAGCGAGCTGTATAAACATGCATCAGACTCAAGATGAACGACAGGTCAGGGTTGTTCACACTAGAGTCCAAGTTGCCATAGACATCATGCTTTTCTGGCTCTCATAGCGAATTTTCTGACACTCTTTGATGTGGTCAGGTGGAACTGATTTCAGGCCGGCTGTTGTTTGTGTCATTGAGCATTACACAGCTGTGGTCCAGGGTGTCTGACTGCTGTCCAAACATCTCAGGTTTTCTGTCACTCTTCTATCCATGATGAGCTATAAACCGCTCACTCACAATGCTCACATCAAAGAGCCACGAAGGCCTACATCGATCTCACTGTTTTCAGCTTTTGATCTGGTCATCAACCACTAGTTAACAAGTTCACATTTTTATAGTCTATTAAATGTCTGCTTTTTCACAAAATGTTGTGTTTTAACCTTTTGGCTACTCAGAAGACAGTTGAAAATGAACACAATCACAAGGAAACAGCTTAGTACATAAATAAGTGAAATATTTAAAAAAAAAAAACAGGCAAAGTGGTTAGCATGCCTGCCTCACAGCAATAAGGTCATTGGAGCATGGGTTTGATTCCCACCCAGGGTCTTTCTGTGTGGAGTTGGCATGCTCTCCCTGTGCTTGAGAGGGTTTTCCCTGTGTGCTCTGGTTTCCAAAGACATGTGATTGGGCATAGGTGAATTGGCTACTCTAAATTGTCCATCGGAATGTATTTGTGTGTTAATGGTTGTCTGTCTGTAAGAGTTAGCCTTGCAATTAACTGGCGATTGTCCAGGGTGTATCCCGCCTCACTCCCTAGCTTAGCTGGGATATACTACAGTCCCCACATGACCCTGAACAGGCTAAGCGATAAACAATGGATGGATGGATGTATAGATGGATGGAAATATCAAAAGCTTACCCAAATGTTTCACAGGGCTAAAATTAAGGGGTTAACATAAAGGGGTTAACGTTAAAGGTGTATAACAGGACTTAACAGGTAACCTCACATGACCTCACATCATCCCAAACTTTATACTCTTTACTCTTGATGTTCACCAACTACAAACAAAAGCACACTTCACTTTCACTTTATTTGAATATGGCAGCATAAGATTACGCTCTAACATAGTAGCCCCGCCCCCACACACCTGTCAGCCAATCACTATGTGCATAGATGGTTAGCATGCTGACATCATCCATAGCAATGAGCTCAATAAAAGTTTGTCTCAGCAGCTTTGTGAATAAGTTTTAAGACAAAACTCTTAGCTAAAAACTTTTACTGCTATTTAGGAGAATACAGGCCTTGATCTAGATTATAGTATTTAAATTAGGTTACTAGTTTGTTTATATTTTTATCGTCTATGAAAGCCCCAAGGAACTTTGTCCCATCAAAACGTTTGGTCCAAACATTAAGAAAGTTGTCGTATGAGGGGAGGGCTGGAATTTGGCTTTAAACGCTAGCTTGCTATTGTTAGCCTCTCCAAAATCTCCCACCCTACCTTTAATTTATTAGAAAATCCAATGGCAGATAGAGATAGAAATAAAATAAAATACAGTTTAGTATTGATACAGTGTGATATAGGCATTTGAACATGCGTCATAGCCACAAGGTTCGTATTTTGAAAAAAGTCTTGTTCATGCCACGCCGACTTCAGGTTTATATACAAATAAAAATACAGATTAAAAAGATCCTAATAGGACCATTGTGTTACGCCATTACTTATTAAGAAAATGGGTTTGAATCCAGACAACTCTGTAGTTTACTTTCTGCCTCCTTTTACAAAGCTGACCCATCAACTCGTGTTCTATTTTAATGTATGGGAAAGTGGCGGATTCTTCTTATCATTGTGTCTGTATTCAGATTGAGGGCTACAGAGATGCTCCTTGGAGGGACAAGAGAGACTTTGGAGAAAAAGACAAAGTGCCTCAGCATCTCGACTCTGCTTAATTATGGAGTCAGAGCTGTCAATGTGCTTTGTGTGAACGTCTCCTATGTTCTCCGTTCTTAATCTCGGTCCTGTCTTCTTTAAGCTGACACATAATATGACTATCAGAAATATCCACACTATTTATTTCCCTACACACCTAAAGTTCAAGAGAAAGCTAGGGAATTAGATGACTCAGATTGCACTTTCTGACTTTTCGGACTTCATTCTCTTTGTGTATTCTCTTATTCGCTCTCCGTTCTTTGGTACAAAGTCTTTTTGCCAGAGTTTTGAACTCGGAGCTTTTTAATCAGTGATGAAGTTTCATCCTTATCCAAGCAGCCGTTGTTAGCGCAAAGTTAACATCAATTAAAGGTGGCAATTAACGATAGAACACTTTGAAATTCAGAAAAGTATGCTGAAAAGCAGCTTTTTATTTTGTCACAAAAAAACTTGTGAATTTGCTTGCAGAGCAGCTTTTGTTAGTTCCCCATTATTGGTGCCACTTTTTCCTTCTCCTCTAAATTATTCATTTAGCTGATGCATATTTATTTGAAAAGAAGCTGCACAAAAAGGATAGACAGAAAAACGTAAACACAACTGGTCTAACAACTGTTAGAGCTGGGAATGGATATGTCCCAATCAGAGAACTGTACTGTCATCAGTATTCTTAGTCATGTACAAACGTGACTTCAGTCATTCTTATGATTCATTTTCATTCAATCAATCACAAGCTTGTCACTTATTTAAACGAAAATCTTAAAAAAAAAAAAAAAAAAAATTTAAGATTTATTTTGGGGCTTTTTATGCCTTTATGGACAGGACAGTGGTGAAATGAAGTGGGTGAGAGAGAGTGGGGGAAGGGATCGGGAAATGACCATGGGCCGAAATCGAACCCGGATCGCCCGCAACGCAACAGCGCTGTGTATATGTCGACACGAGCGCGCTACCGCTGCGCCACTCCGCATCCGACTAAACGAAAATCTTTAAGAAATTATTGGACTCGTATAGTGTGCATCACACAGGCTCCCTGTACCTCACTAACCAAAAAAATCTTATTAAAAAAAGATTAGTTGTTAGCACTACTGCCTTACAGCCATAAGGTCATGGGTTCAATTCCCACCCAGGGTCTTTCTGTGTGGAGTTTGCAGGTTCACCCCGTTCTTGTGTTCATTTTCCCCCGGTTTCCTCCTGTCTCCAAACACATATGATTGGGAATAGTTGAATTGATTACTCTAAATTTTTCATAGGAGTGAATGTGTGTGTGAATGGTTGTCTGTCTCTAAATGTTAGTCCTGCAATTAACTGCTGATCGTACAGGGTGTACCCCGCCTTACACCCTAAGTTAGCTGGGATAGACTCCAGCGCCCCCACGACCCTGAACAGGATAAACGCTAGATAATGACTGACTGGCATAAACATACAGAATAATCACCCTGGAATAAAGGGCTGAGAATGTTTTCACATTAACCAAACAGCTACAGCAGCATCTGTTAGTCATCTAGTGTAGCTAGGTAGTCACTAAAGGAGTTGTTAGGTAATTCGCAAAGCAAATGAAGTTGCTTTTTTCCATATTCAGATCGAACCACTCCACTTTGTGCACAGGGACATTGTCATGCTGGAACAGATTTGGGATCCAATAGTATTAATAGACAGAAATCGCTAAACTACAGCACGCATACATTCTAGGCATTTCTTCTTTGAAGCAATTGCTTCTAACCTTTTGGTCCTTTTGGTCATGTGGTGTATTTTTAAAAAGCTAGATCAATATATTTTTTATTCCATGCAATTGGATATTTGTTTCTAATAATTGTAATAGTAAAATGACAGTTATATTGATAATTATACAGTGGTACCTCGGTTTACGCATTTAATCCGTTCCGGGACTTTACTCTTACACTGAAAAGTTCGTATACCGATACATGTTTTCCCATAAGAATGAACAGAAACTTCGGTAATTCGTTCCGTTCAA
>JAOUQX010000008.1:3424886-3439510 GCA_028566295.1 Liobagrus marginatus | reverse complement strand
GTGTGTGTGTGTGTGTGTGTGTGTGTGTGTGTGTGTGTGTGTGTGTGTGTGTGTGTGTGTGTGTGTGTGTGTACTTCTGTGTCTGTAGAGCGACTGTGTTCTCCTGCTGTATTGACTGTAACTAGGTTGCAGGTACATATTCCTATTTCCTAACAAGAATCAACAGAGGCACGCGTATCGCGAAATTGTGGGCTCGCGCCGGTTTGTGAACGGAGACAACGTGCACGTGGACGTGCCCTATGGTAGTTTAACAAGCTTGTCATCAGCTTCTCTGTCTCGATCCCTTTAACACGGGCGTTCTCAACCTTTGGCAACTCATGGCCCACCAATGACTGTTTAAAAACATTCTGAGGAACACTTTTTTAAACATAATAGTATAAGCACACAACATAAAAGTCAAAAGTACAGTGATATACACTGCAGTCAATTCATCTTGACTTGACTGTTTTTGATCATATACATTCATAACAGCAATTAGATCATTAGAAAATAACAAGATTTGTGAATTAAAAAATAAGTAAAAATGAATTTGGGGGAAGTTTACCACTGCCTACATTGCCCACCAGATGGCGTTCCTAGACCCACTAGAGAACCGTAGAGAACTGTTGAGAATCACTGCTTTAACACATTAGTTCAGCACCCTTTCTCTTGTTTTGGCCAAACAAGCAGTCAATAATTGTTGCAACACAATTACTTCATGGAGGAATCTTAAAGTCTATATTTTTTGCCATGTCACAAAAATGTAAGTACTGTTAAAGCAATCACACCCACACGTAACTTTTTAACTTTCACATAATTACACTTGACAAGGAACAAAAAAGCTGAAACTTTGCAAGTTTTATATGGAATCCTTCATGTAACCAGAAGATTTAATTTTGGAATTGTTGCAAACAGAGTCAAGGTCAAATGTCTGAACTATTTTCTTATATATAAGCTCTCCTATTTAAAGCATATTCCAGGTACCTCTGGCAGATGACGTACAAGGAGGAATGCGCCTTTCTCTAAACATGACGTCATCGAACTGGCAACGTTTTTGTGTTATTCACAGTTCTACCACTGGTGGCAGCACCTACTCCGTTGCTCTCACAACGCCGACGACGACGAAGAAGTAATTCATCGAACAGGAAAGATGGTGGTCTTTCGTAAACCCTTTAGGTTTGTTTTTGGCGCCTTAAAGAAAATATAAGTCACATTCTTACGCATGTCCCATTGCACTGCAGTTATATTTGTTACCGTGCCACAATGTTTAAGAAAGCGAAAAGGTGCAATTTCAGACGCCGGAACGAGTCTGACGACGAGGAAAAAGAAGCGCCTCAGGATGTGCCGAGTCAGGAGGCGCTGCAGCCGCAGCCGCAGCCATGCGGGCCTCCTGGAGGAGACAGTTCACAAATACCCGCCGCCGAAACGCTTGCCGAAATTACTGCTGTCAATAATCATGGAAACGGAGTTCCTACAGGAGCCGCGAAGCTTTTTAAAGACAAGAAAAATAAGAAGGATGGACGGGAAGAGCCTAAAGCCAGCTTACTCAGCTTCCACGACGACGACGAAGGTATAATAGATTAACGTAGCAGTGTCGTATTCTAAACGACGGACTAAATATCACTTAAAAGGGTTTACAGGAATGAATATTTAATGTGCTGTGTAACGGCATTTCTACTGCGGGTCGCAAGTTATTTAGGATTCAACCTCTACATTACAAAGCTAATCAGCTAGCTAACATAAACTGTATCACGCAAACACCCAATCAGCAAGTTACCCGTCGTGCATGTACACAACACGGTGTACACAATGCAGCGAACGGTCAATTTCACCATAAACATTGATGTAATGTATTGTTTTATTCTTTTATATTTATATATAATAATAATAATAATTGTAGAAAATATCTGGAGAGATAAATAACAGCGAGCCTGCGGTGTTTAACGAGAAGGAAAGCACTCCTCCAGCACAGCTCAGACTACTTCATATTTTTTCTAGCTCCATTCACTAAGATGCAGGTCTGTGTACATACTCAGGAGGGATTACAGTCAAATTGTAACCCTTTGGCACAGGCAACCACGTTTTAACCAGAAATATTATTGTACTCCGTTAAACTAAAATCCAGTACATTTGTCATAAAGCCTTTCGGCAAAACAACCTTAAAACATGAATGTTCCACCCTTGTATTTTACATTACTTGGGATTTGTTAATGCTAGATTTTGACCCCATTAGTCCCCATTTTCGGCAACCCCGCTGATGAAAGGGTCAACTAATTTTAATGTAACTGGGAAGGAGCCTTTATTTTTTCCTGCACATTATTTTCTTTGCATTTATCAGCTTTGTGTGTGTGTTGGGGGGGGGGGGGGGTAATCGAGGCAGCTTCGCAGTGATGGAGTTTACACCTAGTCATCTGATCAACAGCCCAGAACTTTAACCGCTTGAGTCAACATTGCCCTTATTGCCCATTGAGGCAACTGAACCTGATAACCTGGCGCCTGAAACCTGACGCTTTCCCCAACATGCATCGCGTTTTAACCTCTCAGAAAACGCACTGACTAGAACAAAATATTGTCGATTACATAACTCAGTAAAATATGGTAGGTTGCACATCATGTTTGCACACTAACTCTAACTAGCTGGAACATTCATCTTGCCCTGTGTAATACTATATTCAAAATCATTTTCTTCACATTTATTCATGTGTGATACTTTTCTATATCGTGCACAACTCATTCTGTTTTATTGTGTGCAACTTAATTTTATTTTAAAACACAACTTTGTTTCCATATTTATTTTATTTTCTTTTTTTTTTACTAGATTGTTTCTACCCGACTTTTTATTATATGGCCGGTCGTAAAAAGCATTTCCGAACGTGTTGTACTGTGTATGATTGTGTATGGAACAAACATCATTTGCATTTGTTTATTTAGCAGCTTGCACCATGTGGCTCCGAACGTCTTCTGTGGCATAACAGTTATTAAGAGTAGGCCATGCTCTTACCAAATATTAGGATGGAATAGAAAATGTACCTGTCTGCCTTGCTGTGTATCGACTTTGATGGTTCTGATGGTGAAAGTGTCTGTCCATTATCTGCACTCCCAAAGCAAAGGGATGGCTGTGAGAATCTCACCATAGGTTTAACCTCCATCATTTAAATAGTCCCAGGCTTTTTGTTGCATACATCGTTTCTACCATGTAGTTATTTCTCTCTTGTAGCATGGCAACACATATAACAATGTTTTATCTATAAAACAAAGTCCTCGAAATCCAAACTGTGCCCAATTAATTGTTTATTTTTCATACTTATTATATTCCTGTATCTTTTCTTGTGGTTTCCAGGCGACACTGAAATGTTCAGAGTGAAAAAATCCAATCACAGTAAGAAGATTGTCAAACAGCTCAAGAAGGAGTACCGAGAGGAAAAGGGCAGCCATGTTGCATATGTTGAACCAACACGGCTCGATGGTACGTAACCTATGATTACATTTTCAAACCAACTCTGCATTTGTGAGAATATGTTTTTCTCCCATTTAAAATGGGGCACATTAGTGTGTTTGTGTGTGCTCATATACCTGTCTTCTTAATAGGTGTTCAGTGTCTTCCGGACATGAGTGTTAAAGAGGAGGCGGTGGACAGCAGGGGCAGCAGTGAACAAGGCGAAGGTGAGATGGAGGTAGACAGTAATGACGAACAGGACGATGAGTGTGAAGCCAAACGGGGAGGAAATTTCGCTCAGACTTTGTCGGCGCTCAGCTCCCTTAGACCAGGTTTGTTCTTTTTGTCTGTAAAATGATTAGCTTTATGCTATAGTCTGACAGATGTCGTTATGCGCATTGGCAATGAAATTCTTTCTGCAGGCGAGATTCCAGATGCAGCCTTCATTCACGCAGCCCGTAAGCGAAGGCAGATGGCACGGGAGCTTGGAGGTGAAGCTCCACTTGTTGAGACAGAGGTGTCAAATAAACGTCTGGTCCATGAGGACGATCAAGGTGGAAGTGACGAAGATGAGAAGAGGATCGTGTTCAGCGGCGTCAAGCAGAAGAGCCAGCGTCAGAAAATAGCTGAGGAAATTGGTAAGCGTGTTATATTTTTGGCATCAAGTGTTTCAAGGGTAATAGATCTGTGGCTATCTGTACAGCTCTGGTATATTCAGTAATGGGTCTTGTTTGATCATTAAATTCGATGCGTTGGTGGTTGAATGAAGTCATGGATGAAAGACTTGGATTAGTCTTTGCATCACACTTAGAATCTTGAAGCGATTCTGATTCGTTTTTTAGGGTTCATTTAAAAAAGATAAGAGTTGACGATTCTGTTTAAATAAGTAATTTTTAAATATAAAGTATTAAGGGGTAATGATGGGTAACGTCCGCATTATGCTGCAGGTATAGAGTGTAGCGATGATGAGGCCTTGAATACTGAAGGGAATGATGAAGAAGTCAGTCGATGGGAGCAGGAGCAGATCCGGAAAGGCATTAGCATACCTCAGGTGAGACCTTTAATTTTCATTTCATTCAACTGCTTTTTCCATTTTCCCCCCATTGAAAGATTTGTTTTTTTATAAGCTCAAAAGTTAGTGATAATGAAAGCAGGCATGTTTAGATTCTCAAGCAGTGACTAAAAATAACATTTGAATCGTTTTAGAGATGAAAGATTAGATATATTTTAAAAGGCAATATGATTGCTGAAATCTTTTAATGAAGCAAATTTATTTTATTACTGAAGAGTTGTAGTTCTTGTTTTTCTCAGCATCAAAATCAAACTCTTTGTAATCTTGAACTGTTTATTAGGTTTCGTAATGTTTCGCGTTTATTTTTGGGTATATTAATAGTGTGTGTGTGTGTGTGTGTGTGAGCGTATATGTGTATATATATGTGTGTATGAGTATGTATGTATGTATATACCGGTACATATATACACACACACCTAAAGCAATCAGGTTGACAACTTTTCTGAGCTAGGTTTCCTTGCAGAACCAAAATCTCAGTGTGGTGTAGCTGCAGCTAATTTTCCTATAGTCTCTGCCTCAGATGCCATGCTCACAAACCAATTGTTAAACTGATCTGATGCATATAGCACACACAGCTTACCTTAAAAGGCCCTCAGGATTTTAAAAGCCAATTACTGCTTTGTAGTCCGGGCTAGTGAATCTTCCTTTAACCTAAACTCCAGAAATGTTTGAGTTATAACAGTAACTCACAATTATACATTTTACAGCATATATCTATATACATAGATATAGATAGATAGATAGATATATAGCTATACTGTGTATATATATATATATAGATATGTACATATACACAGTATATCTCCAGTAGGGAAACACACAAAAGCGGTCTGTCTTCCCTTGACCTTTGGTTTAACTTCAGCTGGGGTAAGAGGAAAGAAGCTCTGGCCACACCCATTGCCTTTTGGTTCTTCAGAGTTTTCATGCCATTAATGCATTGCAACTGTTTGTTTATATACTATATAAAGCAACACTTACTTAAGCCCTGTTTCATAAAATTAGATGTAATAACTAAAGTTACTACACCCGTTATTTCGTTTTGCTTTTTAGGTCCAAACCAGTCAGCCACAGGATGCAAACTTGTATTACCAAACTGGCTACGAGAACCAACAGTATGCATCATCCTATAACATGCCATATGGATACGCGTCGTTTGGACCAGAAAGTGGAAAACCTGTGAAAGTGGAAAACACAGTGCCCTACCCAGTCCCTAGCAGCAGCCTTACTCCTATCACTACAGCTCTGGTAAAGAAACGGCTCATGGACAGGTAAGCTCAGAGTGGCTCGCTCTTTCCCACTTTGCACGTCTACTTTAATCTGAGGTGCCAACATCATAAAAACTCCCAAGTACGCAGAGGGAGAGAGACTTTGTTGTACAGCACAGTGTTGCAGAATAAATGAATGTGTGATGTACAGCATAGTCAGCCTGCCGAATGTTTTTATTTCGGTTGATACAATGGTGTACAAATTCTCCAGTCTTGTGTTTACAGGCTTGTGATTTAGGTTGCTTTTTTAAGCATGCAGTACATTAGGTAAGATTAGCCTTCCTTTCCCGGAGATTAGGCTTCTAATAGTTCTGATATTGATTTTTATTCCCACTTTTATTTATTAAACTCCGCCCCAGGATCTTGGGTGGCCCTTAGTGTCTGTAGAATGACTGACAGGGGAAGACGAGCGAGCACTCTGAACCAAATGTCAGCAACTTTAAGGATAGCAATAGTAAGCTGTATTGTTTCCAAGGAATATATGCAAGCAGTTAAGCAACAAACTGCTATTTAATAATTGTATAAGCAATGATCCTGCATTGTGAATGTAACTGATTGTGTGACTGGATTTGAAATTTTGTTTTTGCATATACACTTTGTGGTCAAATCTGCACTAAGATTTTTTACCAAACATGTTTCTTAACTAAAACAATTTTGCTAACAAAAATGATGACTGACCTCTGGCAATCCGAGCTTGACAAGTTTAGTTAGATTAAGATATAAGAGAGCTACAGTTTGGAGAATGTCATACCTGCAAGAACAGGGTTTGACATACTTGGTGTGAACCTTGTGGAAGTGTGAGTAGCAGTCACAGGTTTAGGTGTATCGCTCTGTATAGACTTTAGGCTCTGATGTATGCCTCTTGTATGCCAGGCTGAGCTCCATGCGTCAGGGCCGTGATGCCAGCACCCGGCGCAATGAACAGATCCAGGACGAGCTGCAGGCTTCCGAAAATAGCATCCTGCAGCTGGAGGACTCCTCACAGCATGCTGCCGAGCAGTATAAATTCTTGCAAGAAATGCGAGGGTATGTCCGAGACTTGCTTGAGTGTTTCAGTGAAAAGGTAAGAAAAACCGTAGGGACCGTTCTTTTCCTCCATCATGTAGTCTTGATGCCGATTTCATTGTAAATGAATGTGTTGAATAAATGAAACAAATAAATAAATGAAACTATTTTCCTTCATGCAGTATTTTTGGTGGCAAACTATAAATGTCAACAAAAATTGTATTCATGCATGGGGAAAAAAATTGCTAGCAGAACTGTTATTGATTTTTTATTTTTTTACCCCCACACAACTTTCTTGGAGCAATTCTCCTCATGCATAGTTGTATTGCTTAGCATCTCTGTGTTTGATTTCCTTAGTGTGATAGTGATTTGATGGAAGTAAAACTTTGTTAATCACACTGATTCATTAATCAAATATATTTATTGCTCTTCTGTGTTCTTGTTCTGCATTGTTGATAATCTGACATTCGGTTTGTCCACAGCAGATCAGACCGTGCGGGGCAGGAAATAGTGCACGTTGTCCAGCTGTGCTCCTTATTAACACAATGTCTTTCATTTAAGCTCAATGTGTCGGACTTGGTGTTGGTGCCTCAGTGCCTTTGCTGTGCCACAAACATCAGTATCTACAAATGTTTGCGTAGAAGCGCTTGCATTGAATACGGACATAACATTTTAGATGACGAATGTCTATAGCGTGTTTGCTAGCAAATTCCAAAATAGACTATCCATTTAACTTTCCAGTGTACAAGCAGAATGCAAGTTCCAGATCCACTCATTTGTACTCTTTCTCTCTCTCGCTCTCCCAACTCCTCAACCGGGAGCAGCCTTCACATAACCTATCGTATCTTTCAGGTGCCTGCTGTTCTGGAGCTGGAGGCTGCAATGCACCAGTTACTAAGGCAACGGGCGGCGCGGCGAGTCCAGAGAAGACAGGATGATATTAAAGATGAATCAGCGGAGTTTTCGAGCCTTTCAAGTCAGTCCGTCTTGAAGGTTTTTATTATTTATTTGAATGGCCTCATATTTTCTTTTCTTTTTTGTTTTATAGCAGCTACATTTAGCCAAACTGCTAGCCCCAGCAAAGTTTGTGAGGTCTCACTATGCTGCCGATTTCCAAATCCTAGCACAGCTAAACACACAGCTGTATTTTAGTGGACTGGGTTTACAATTTTTTTAAGCAGAAGCAGGCCCATTGTGTGCCTCTTACCTGTGTGTGTGTGTGTCTGTGTGTTTGCGCCCACTCGGTTATGAAAATACAATGTGTTCAGCTGTCTTGTGAAAAATTACTGAGCCAATGTGAAAGTGTCGCAACAAAATCACTGCTAAGGGCAGTGTGAGTAAGTATAAGTCATTCGGTTGGGTGAAGTTGTGAGATTACAGATTACATCAAAGGCTGACAATACATTTTTTAAATAATTCTCAGTAACCTTCTTAAACACACGATCATATTTACTTTAATTATGATCAACGATCAATATTCTTACGTTTTAAAATTTCATTTAGGTGTAAAATTATTCTTGTAAAATTGGAGAACCTCTTTGGAATTGGAAATTAATATGCTAACTGTCTATTGCAGGTAAAGCTGTTATGGCCCCAAATCTGGACCCTTTTGGCAGAGACCGTGCAGCTTATCAAGAGCTCAGCAGGCAGCGGAGGGTAGCAGAGCGTGAGGCTAGGAGGTTCACTGCATGTTTTTTTTTTATGCGTCTATATTTTTTGGACATATTGAATTCTATTTAAAGTACTGCCTGGAGCATTGTTTCATTTTACTTAAGCACTATTTGGGATTTAATGTTTTTAAGATTATGAATCATTCGGAATAGCAACTATAGGGCTGTTGTTGGTTTTGTCAGAGCTCGCCGCAGACAGGCTCGAGAACAGAGCGGAGCGAGGGCCGAACACAAGGAGGGACTGTCCAGCGATGATGAGGAGACCTCCACTGATACAACAAGCTTTAATCTAGAGAGAGGTGCGCGACTTATTCATTCTAATTCAATTCAATTTTATTTATAAAGCGCTTTTAACAATGCACATTGTCCCAAAGCAGCTTTACAGAAAATACACATTAAGAAGAAATAAAAATGTGAAAGTCAAAACATTTATTTGGTGCATATTTGAGAAACAAAATGAACTCTGAATCATGCCTGGAGTTGTAGGTAAAACAATTAGAGAGATACCCAATAAAACTATATCTGAAATTCATATAGGTTTTAATTTTCTGTTCAATATCAAATTCTAAAAAGCCTGTAAATTTCCTATGATCTCTATATTTCTGACAGATTTGCATCTTTTTGCTCTTTTCCCAACTAGAACGTATCCTAAAAGAATCAAAGAAGGTGTTTGAGGACGTTGTTGATGATTTCCATTCATTAGACTGCATCAAGTCTCGGTTTGAAGTGTGGAAGAAGCTTTACTTCACGTCTTACAGAGACGCTTACATCGGCCTCTGCCTGCCCAAACTTTTCAACCCCCTGATCCGGCTTCAGTTAATCCAATGGTCACCTCTGGAGGTACACGCTGCCTTTCTTAAACTAACCCTTCTTTTATGTTCGAAGGGAACAGAATGTTTATAGTTCTTATGGGACAGTGTAGTAACCGCTACTGCTATAATTTAGAGGTGGACAGATGGTGGATGTTAACGGTATCAATAGGTAATAAATAAAGAACATTTCATTCATTCATCTACTGCTTATCCTGTTCAGGGTCGCTGGAGTCTTGTGAGTTTCTTGCTGTGAGGCACGAGTACTAACCACCGTGCCACTCAGCAAACATGGATGGCACCATTATTACATTACACCATTTATTACAGCTTTATTTAAAAAAAAATTTTTTTTTTTTGAAGATCTGAACCATAAATGTGCTAAATGTAATAATTATATTATTATTATTATTATTATTAATAATAATAACGTAAAAGGTATGAATATGTTGCTGACTCATACCAATTCATAGGCACCCTATGTCATCATTTATCGTCATAAATATTTGACATTTTTATGTACATATTTTAAATTAACCCAGAAACATACTTTTTAACCCCAAAACATACAAACTCCTCCTAGGTTGCTAGTTAACATATAGAGCCATCCTTGACAAAAAGTTCTTAAAGGCTTGTTTGATTGCTCTTATGGTTCTTGTATACCACGTGTACGAATTATTCGACGAGCTCGAAAACTTCATAACTGGAAAGTCGAATGTTTCTCGGACTTTCGAGTCAAAAGTTATGATTATAAGCATGAGTGAAACATTAAGCTATTTGTGGCACTACTTGTGACAGCTTTTATGAAGCTGTCAGGATGATGCAACAGAAATGACTACAATATTGACTACAAATCACAGATGTCAGGAAATACAAAGTTTTTCAGAAGGAATAAAATCTTTTAATTGAATTTGGCTTTTTCAAATAATTACAGTTTGATGCTCTGTGCTATTGCAAAAGGAAATACCTTTGGTACGGTTCATTATAGCCATGTTTCTGCTATTTAGACGCGTAAACATAAGTTTATGCTTTTGTATACTTTGGTGTAATATTATAAATGTGGTCTCTTTAGATTTCTTGAGGCATGCCAAGTCAAACGATATCTGTCAATCTATGGTTGGCCATTTTGGGCGTCGCATATTTTGAGTTTTGTTTTAAAATGCAGTATTTAACATAATTGCGCATCATTATGAAACTTAAAATGCTTTATCACTGCACCATTCCCAGTTAACCTGCAAAGTTTGATGCCGTTACCATCCAGTAGTCATTAGATCAAATAATGGCGAAAAAGTTTTTATGACAGAAAATGACATCGTAAGCTGAGATTGAATCGGCATGAGCCAAGGAATCAGAAGAACGAAAGCTTTGTTTCTAGGACAAATGAACCGACGGTTATGAGCATTAAACATGACTGAAAGTTAGTCTACAAAGGCTACAAATCACAGCTGTGCTGAAATACTTCTCATACCCATTTGTTGGGCTTGACCCCGATAATTGCTGCTTGCAGCTATCATTAATAACATTGTTTCTGTGTATAGGATGACTGCCCAAACTTTGAGTACATGCTGTGGTTTGAGACTCTGCTGTTCTATGGCTATGAGGAGCAGGGCACTGAGCAGAAGGAGAACATTGACAGCGGTCTCCTGCCTTCTATCGTTGAAAGAGTGGTGCTCCCCAAACTCGCAGGTTAGTCCTGTTCCTTCTTCTGTATGACTCAAAAATCGAGGTGTAAACGGAGTAGTAAGAGATTTATGGACAATTTTCCTTTCTCTCTCTCTCTTATTTCGTGGTGGTTTTTAGTGCTAACGGAGCAGGTGTGGGATCCTTTGTCTCGCAGTGAGACATGCAGGCTGGTGGCTTTCATGCGACGCCTAATAAAGGGCTACCCTACTGTTTTACATGGAGACAACCGCAACACGCAGGTTAGAGAACTTGGAATTACTCTCTTATAAAATTCTCTTAACTAAACGAAACTTTCACCTTGTTCATTGTGTTTAAGCATGCTCTCGCAGATTTTATTTATTCAAAGTTTCCTGGTGGTCTAGAACAATTTCTGTTAGTCCAGATAAAATTTTCAACAGTAAGCACGCACCGGAACTGGATGTGAAGTAGCATTATGTTCTAATTATAGTTTTATATACAGGAGTAAACACAATGGACAACACATTTAGCCATTCCTGCCTTTTTAAGACAATGAAACCAATTTGCCTTGTTTTGTAGGAGCTGCTGAAGACAATTGTTATGCGCACACGAAGGACGCTAGATGAGGACATCTTTATGCCACTGTTTCCAAAAAAGTATGTTCTAGACCCAGTTGGTTTCCAAACTTTTTTTCATTCCAGCAACCACCGAGACATGTACAATCCTCAAGCCGCACCATAATATTCTGATTCTATTCACATCCTGATTTCCTAGACAGCCGTTTTTACTTTCCTTGTTGTATGAATAAAATATAGAATTAATTTTCCATTTTAACTAGTGAGGTCAATCGCTAAAAACTTGAATCGAGTTAATCATAGTTCTAGGCCAATAACAAGATTGTTGGGGTCAAAGTTGAGCAAACGACTACGTTGACGATTTATTCAGTGAGCCATTCAATTAATGCTGTGTTGATTCACTCTGATTCTTGTGCTTTTAAAAATTATTTCCTTTTAGTGTCATGGAAAACAAGAATTCCGGTCCTTATCTCTTCTTCCAAAGGCAGTTCTGGTCCTGCTTAAAGGTATTGTCTCTATATACTTGTCTTTCTGTGTGTGTTTGCTATTTGTACATCAACATCATGATCAGCTGGTTACTTAAACCCATCTAGGCTGGCACTGACAGTCATGCTACAATCAAAATCAGTGCTCTCCTTTTCTTCCTCATCCTAGTGGTTGATTTAAACCCCTGAAACTGCCCACTATCTGCTGCTTTGTATTTCCAAAATTTAATGCATTGTACAATTATTACCCAAGTTGACAATGAGGTGTGCAGTTTTTCTTAATACCGTTCCCATTAAGCCCCCTTATTGAAAAGCTGCTGCTATTTTGCTGCAAACTTGTAATTTAAGTATCGTCTACAAGCTGATTTAAAAAAAATTAAAGAATACAGAAGGTAACATTTACTTGGTGGCTGTGGAATCTTTTATTTGGCAAGAATAGTAGCTGAATTATGTAATTAAATCACTTATTGGACTTTTATTTATTTATTTATTAAAACTCTTCTGATATGATTAATGGGGCGCTCTCTTTTTGCTTCTGCAGCTCCTATGGAACATTCTGCAGTGGGATGGCATCCTGTCTCAAAACTGTCTGAAAGAGCTTGCTGTGGACAGCACACTGAATCGCTACATCCTTTCAGCACTACAATCAACAGATGTTAGCGATGACAGCGTGGAGAAGTGCAGGAAGGTAGGGAACATGCATTGTATGCGTAAACACGTTTCGTCAACTCCAGCTCACAGTGCTAAAGATTATCCGCTTTCAAGTTCACGTTGTGAAATTCTCTCTTCTCACTGCTACTTCAAGGTGGTGGAGTGTTTCCCCGTGAAGTGGTTCAGCAGTCTGAAAGGACAACAGACTCTGCCGCAGCTGGAGAACTTATGCCGCTACATGAAGCACATGGCCAGTTCATTGTATCGTAGCAGTCTTACCGTTTCTGATGTGGACAAGCGGACAGCAAGGTTTTTTTGGGGGGGGGGGGGTTTTGTATAGAAATGGAATTGCTATAGTAAAGAAAACAAACCTTGCGGAAATGAATAATGGAATATATTAAATTGACATGAAACATCCTCAAAAGAAATTCAATAGGCAAAGTTTATCGTTTGTTTTTGGCTAGGACAAAAAGGGCCGTCTAACTCATAGCAACGGTTAACTTATATTGACATGCTTTAACATTGGTGAACACGCTGAAATTAACTGACCGTCTCTGAAACCCCACACTTATCCTTAAATCGTACAATAGTAATCTTTTGACCAATTCCCTGATGTTTACTGTTTTCCTGCTTGATGCGTTCTGACAAGATAATGGAGAATGTTGAGTTCATTAAAATGAAATCTAGCTCCGTTGTTGTTGGACATACTCAAATCATACAATCCAAACAGTGTTTGGAGCGTAAATATCATTGAAATATTTCTACGACAAGCAATTAATAGTAGGACTATATTGAAAATGTGCAGTTATATGTGTTTTAACATGTCTATAACTTTCTGTTTGAACAGGGAGCACATTAAAGAGGTGGTGAAGCTTCTGGGTCGACTCAATGCTTTGGATCATGTGATCACTGTTGCCTCAGAGCATGGAATTAAAGACATTAAGACTTTGCTGGAGAATAAATGAGAGCAAGAACTTACTTAAGGAGCCTGGATTTTAAATGATTTATGAGCAACCTTAAGGGTGCACGGTGTATACATTGTTGATGCTTTTCATGTCTATGCCACAAGATTTCTTTCCCTGAGGTGGTATGCAGCTCTGCTGTTCTGGCCGCTGTAAATAAGGATTTGCAGTTGAAAGTTTTGTGATTGAAAAAAATTAAACCACGATGAACTGTTTCGGAACTTTTCCACCTCCACTGTGAAATTTCAGTGTATCAGAAATGTGAAACTCAAACTTTTTTGGGGTAAAACGAAAAAATATTCTGGCTACCTTAGTGTGCACACTGCCCTTTTTCAGTCCTTTTGGGTAAACTTCAGTCAGAATCGCACCGCTTGCCAATATTGTAGCTACCGCAGTTAGCTGAGCCCAAGAGTATGGGAAAAGTTCTACAGAAACAACTGATCTGTATAAACGTTTGTGCCCACTAATGCAATCCGGTTTTCATAACTTTTTAAATGCTATTTTCACCTATTTCCTAATTTGTAATATCACAGTGAGGATGGAAAAGGTTTTTAAATTATTTATTTTGGGTTTTTTTACATCGGGAAAAACCTGCCATTCAATCCATTGTAGACTTGATATCTGTTGTACGTTAGAACAAATTATATTTTGGTGTTTGGAGATTGATCTTTGGTCTTTAATCTGCAGTGAACTATTTCAACTCGGCTCGCATTTTGTCATGTTCTCAACCAACTGTGATAGCATAGACCCAGATTTCATTTCATTTCAAATAAACTGCAGCTTTCTGAACCTGTTCATGAACTTTAATACCATTTGCTGCTGTAGACGGGATGCAGCTTGGCTTCAGAAATAGCACTTGCTCTGGTTTTTTGCATGATATAAAGACCTCTGTCATCCACTCCAGTTTAAAATGGCAATTATTTTGTTTGTTTGTTTTTTAAATCATCTTTGTTGTATTAACCTGAATAAACATCTGTTTTTGTTTGGAATTTACTTTAGTTCAATTTTATTGGTCACATATACATTGTGCAATACAGCATATAGTGAAATTCTTTGGCGACTACCTGGGTGTTT
>JAOUQX010000008.1:3398845-3419023 GCA_028566295.1 Liobagrus marginatus | reverse complement strand
AATAAACATTTGAAATATATCAGTCTGTGTGTAATGAATGAATATAATACACAAGTTTCACTTTTTGAATGGAATTAAATAAAACAACTTTTTGATGATATTCTAATTTTATGACCAGCACCTGTATATACCACATAAGCTAACTCAGAGAGGTTATATTCACACACCTGAGAGATCAGAAACTTTTTTGTTCATTGCCAATTTAACCACAATTAAAAAGTAAAAGTTTGCCAAACTTATTGCAGGACAGATACACCTTATAAAGCCATCCAAATAAACTAATTAAATGTTACCATGCTACCCCAGTTTACTGCACTGTGGAAAAGTATTTTGTTCAATATGTAATTCACTTTTATTAAATGAACAGTCCAGTTGTTAGACATAGGAGAATTGTATTTGTGTGTGTGTGTGTGTGTAAAAAGTGAGTGGTACTTGATAAAATAGCTGTCACCATAGGAATATTTGATATATTGAAGCAACACTAAAGCCACTTCTATCTCAACATACAAAAACTATTGCAACAGAAGTATTGCAGTAAGCTTGTGAACAGCTGCCCCATGTTCTTAGTTCAAGTTAAGCAATTAAAAGGCAATACATCAAACAACTTCTGACAGAATTCCATCTACGTTTTTTTATTCAGGAAAAAAATACTTATGGAGCTGTAGTAGATACCCTAACTAAATTAGCCCTAACACATGCAACATTAAATGGGTGGGAAAAAAATAACTAATTTACCCGATTTCCCCCTTGGGGATTAATAAAGTTTTTCTGATGTCTGATCATGATTGGTTTGTGTTCATGAGAGACTTGTAAAACGTATACATGCATATATTTTCTGTACAGGTTAGCCTACCCATGGTCACATGGAGTTTGACGCATATCCGAAGGTACTTGGGGCACGAGGTAAGGCACCAAACACACAACACAACTATGGGGGTGGGGAGAAAACTACAATTTTTCTCTTCAAATTCTATATCTAAAATGTGCATCGATGTAGTACGTAGATTTATTATTTATTAACAAAATGGGCATTGTTGTAGGTAATGACATCTTCGGCGTGTCAAGTTTCCCGCCAATAATAACGCGCGCGCCAATAAAGGTGGTGAAAGAGTCAAAAGTCGACGCCTCCTTTTAATTCACCTTAAAAACAAACCCACTGTTTTTTAAAGAGAGGAGCTGTTTGTGGATGTATCGTCGCGGGATAGTGAGGCAAATTGGGTTCCAGGTAAGTAATAGTAATCTATTTCTACAAAAACAAAAGGTGTCGCCGTGCTGTCTGGTCCAAACGACCAAGTGTAAATGTTGTAATACCGATTTAACGAGTAGAAAACTCGTACCTGAAGTTAGCGTTCTATGCTTACAAATCACTCGCGCTCCTATTGGGACTTCTGGTACAAATCAGCCAACTGTGCTATGCTTATAAACCTTTAACATTACGGTATTACCAGTGGGAACTGTTTGTCTTTTTCATATAATTATTGGAAAACACTCGTGGGATCATTTTTTTCTGTTAAGTTGATTAAAAAAGTTAAAGATATGTCTTTTTGTGACAAACAAATGAGCCATACGTCTAACAATGAAATAAAATGACTCATTCAGCTTTGTTTTACCGGGCATGTGATCATAGTATTTACAGTATTTACAAACGGGTGTTTGAAAAATGCAGCTGGTTACTGTGCGCATGCGCGGCTGGGGCCGTTGCTCCATAGATGTGTTCTGTGTAAATATAATTTTAAAATCGTTCGATTCAGTGACTTTAACACTCCCACTCCCCACCCCCTTGCATGCTTATCATTAAGGGACATGCAAATGAAGTATTTCTCTTTTAGATCTGAGTTTTTCAGCTCTTTATGTTCACAACAAGACAGATTGTGTTGTAAATAGGCAGGTTAGACCTCTGTGTTTATTTGACTTGGACCAAAATTAGATCTTGTCTGCTGATAAAGTTTTCAAAAGGCTCTTCAAAAGTTATTACATTGTGAGTACATTCTTTTTAAGAAGTAGCAGCATTTTTATATTTATGGCTTTTCCAGACACATTTTAAAATATACTGTATTGCTTGGTTTAGTACAGTAATGCTAAGAACTATAACTGATGTTTTCTTCACTTTCGTGCATGTAGACATGCTATTTTACAGGGGTAAGTCAAATGTAAACCTGTATTTTTTTTTGTTATAGCAAAAATGTTTTACAATATCGAATAATTATTATAAAAATATTTTTCACTTATTGCAAGTGTTCCAGGGCTTAACAATTTTCTCAGATGTAAGGTTCTCTTTTGTCTAACCCTAAAGAACAGCTTGGTTAACTCTTACATAAAAAAACATGCACAATTAAAAACTGGTTTAGAATAATATTGAAATAATCAAACATAATAAAAACAGATTTCTGCCCAGAGCTCATATTTCCATGAACTACAGTCCTGCTATAAAAGACCTATAAATGGTGTCTGATAGATGATGTCTATTAACCTTTCTTTAAAGGTAGTCATTCAGTTTGCTATATTATTTTAAGGCAAATTAGTTGTAGGCCTTTTTGTTATACAGTTCCCTCTGGAATTATTTTTCACTCTTTAAAGCATAAAATCACTAAAGAATTTATTTATTTTCACTAACCATTTGTGCTTTAATGCATTAGGCTGTGCAGTAGCAGTGCTTTAAGCTATGTCCTCCAGCTCACACTCCCACTTCTCCCAGAGCTTGAGCTAGTCAATTTTTTGTTATTTGGATTTTTGGTACTGGCACATAGCAAAACATTGTCATCTATTTTCATAAAAGCTGATGTATTTGGAGCATTAGTTATCAGGTGCTTTTCCTTCCATGTGGTTCCCTTTAATCATCAAACAGCTGATGTTGTGCAATACCATAAAATATGTTTTTGATGTCAGACTTTTTTTGAGAAACAAATAAACTATTTCTAGTTTGACAATTTTTTGCTAAAAAAATCTTTGTTAAAAATAAACTCCATAATGTTAGAATTATTGTATCGTCATTCTAAGTAATGTTTATAGTATACAATCAACTTAAAAAAAAAAAGTTAATGACTTATTTAGAGAATCTTGCCATGCTTTCTCTGAAATTTGTAACTTAACTTCACTTTCCCATTGTTGCTTCAATTTTGTTAAGTCTTTTGAGTTTTGTGAACAAAATAGACAAGTACTGTATATCATACCAGTGTTCGGATAACAATTAACGAAATGTAAGATTATTTAAACATACATTTTCCTTATTTCTAAAAATGTTATCTTAAAAGTAAGCAATTACATTATTGTACAAATGTCTGGAAATAGGTTTTTATAATCATTTATTCCGTTTGCTGTCATTTTGTAATTATTACTTAATGACATTTTCACTGTTACATTTGCCGTTTATAAGGCAGATGCTTAGTTGGTCATCCAAACTTCAGTAATGCATTGTCAATGAGGAATTGTTGTGAAAAATGAATAAAAAAAAAGTGATGTTGCTTGCATTTCACTAATGAAAACACCACATGAAACATGTGATGCTGTATTTTTCTTTTGAATTCTTAAAAGTGAGCTAAGCAGAACCATGGTGTCATGTGTTGATGTTCTACACCAAAACAAAGCCTTGCAAAATGATTGGAGGTTGAGACACCACACCCCGGCTCTTCCCACCTGCTTAATTTATCCCCTGTTGTTGTGTTGTGTGTACATGTGCATGTGGGTTTTAGTCTACATGGTCAGTAACACAAGCAATGTTAAATGTTCAATGCATGTTCTATCTACCTTGCTTTTAGCTCCAGCTGGCAGTGTCTAGATTGATTTAGAGCTGTCTTTCCATGCTTGTTATAAATGAACTCCACACTTAACCTCATATCACCTCTGTGGAATGTAATGTCATACCCATTCGTACATTGGAGATCTGGAGTGTGTGAGTTTGATCCACTGGAAAAAGAGGTCATCTAACCTCAAGTGATAGATGGCAGCTAACTATAGTCTATCAGACCACTAAAAAAATTCAACTGGGAATAATAGTATCTTTAAAGAAGCTTTAGATGTTTATTGGCGCGCTTAAGACCAAAATGATGTTTGATGTGAAAATTATTTTATGTTGTTCTCATATAATTCGTTTTTACAAATGATATTACCAGCAATAACTTGAGCGAAAAGCAGTATTTTAGAAGTATTTACATGAGATTGTATGGGCTCCTAAAGTTTGTGGTGACAATCCATATTCAATCAAATCCACAACTAACAATGACATCTGATTTAGCATGGTTAATATCACACTTCAGGCTAAATTTAAATGCAAATAGTGCAACAATAAATGATTATTGTTTATTATTTATCATTCATTTTCCAGTACGGTCACTTATATTTACACACACACACACACACACACACACACACACACACACACACACACACACATATATATATATAATTTGTGCTGTCTAGTTGAATATGGCCTCAGTGACTTCTGTAAGTGTGAGTTTCTTAGAATGTTTCTGGAAGTTCAAGGCTTGAACGTGCCCCACTGAACACACGTATTCACAGAGTCTGCCTGGAATAACTTGAACATGTGATAGGCTATTTGTAGGGCAGCAGAGAGGGAGACTGAGGTTGTCAGTAGACAGAAGTTCATGCATAGATCTTGTACGCTCTGCTAACAGTAGGTAAAGCTCTTATTTTCTGCTGAGTTGTCAAGAGGCTATTGGGTCTGCGTGACTTTCTTTTTTTTTTTTTTTCTTCTCAAATGTGCATAAATCCGATTGGTTTCAGAAGGTTTTCTGGCAGCAAACTGTCAAGTTGGCAGTCGTCCATGTTATCTTTGGCGTTTAAAAAAACTTGTTTCTGAACAGCTGCGCTGTTTCTGTTTGAAAATTGCATTTTGCTGAAGAAATGTTTTATTGAAATAGGAGAAACTCTGTGGCTGAGAAAATACATATCTAAAAGCGTTTAAAACTTTTCATATAGCTCGACAATTAAAGAAAGCTAATCTCATTTGAATTAATGCTGTTTGCCAAATGCTGTAAATGTAAGTGACTGTAAGCAAGTTCTTAAAAGGCAAGAGACCTTTACACTGGCTTTCAGTTACTCTCCTTTAGTTATTAGCTGGAATACGAATAGGAGAGAGACTTTATGTGCTGTTATAATTTGTGGCGCTACATTATCCCTTTATTTCTTGATTAAGTATTAATCAAATTGTGGACAGAAGTAATTGTGAATAATTAATAGATGTTATAAATGTTCTGTATTGTTATACCTAATTAGAACCTATCCCTATTTAATTTATGAGTAAAAAAAAAGAAACAATAGTTTAGCCTATGTATTACTGTAGCTAACAAATTCTACCTAAAGCTTACATCTTTACGCATACAACCTTTCTGACGCACTGCTTTGTATATAGTATGTTACCTAGTTAGAGTTTGGTGTTGTATCATTTGACTCTGTTGTAATCTTTCTCTGTACTACATGTTCTCGTTGCTGTTCTAGAACATCTCTAAATTAGAATGTAATTGCTAGTTTTGGACTGATTTCAATCAGCGTCCTTCTTTATACAACTGAGCATGATTTATGTTCTTTTCGATATGGAGATTTTTTAAATTCATAAATCATCGCACAACTGCTTTCTGCTGCCAGTTTATACTGTAGAGCTGGATGAACAAAATGTTCCCTTTGTTAAAGTGGATCTGCAGTTAATGATAATTGATGGTTTACATGCACCAAGCACCTAAATTAGTCAGACAACTTGTGCTAATCTCAAATATACATTAATATGAAATGACAGGGTGGCTCAACAGCCCCGTTCCTGCAAATGCTTTAACTCTAACATAATTTGATCATTTATTTGACAACTGGTTTATTAAAATGGCACACCAGCTCACTAACATTACTTATTTCATGCCATTCCTGTAGGTAAGCTCTGCGTGGAAACAAATCGGATCAGGCCAGATAAAACTGGATCAAACAAGCTATGGTTTTGGCGAAGCTTCTGAGTTTTGGCAAGCAGTTGCTGCGAGTGAAAGTGGTGGATTGCAGCTTGGAAGACTCTCATCTCTCACGATGTCTTAACACATTTGACCTAGTTGCCCTGGGAGTGGGCAGTACTCTGGGAGCTGGGGTGTATGTCCTTGCCGGCGCAGTGGCACGGGAGAATTCAGGGCCTGCCATCGTTCTGTCCTTCCTCATCGCTGCCATGGCATCAGTACTGGCTGGTCTTTGCTACGCTGAGTTTGGGGCACGTGTACCTAAGACCGGATCAGCATATCTGTACAGCTATGTGACAGTGGGGGAACTCTGGGCCTTCATCACTGGCTGGAATCTGATCCTGTCTTATATCATCGGTAGGGCCATGCAATCAGAGGTTTATACTTACAGCTCAGCTTACCATTAAATGTATTTTTAACCTAATATAGTGCACATTAGGCATATATATAACAATATACTGCATTTTTATGTATGTATGCATGTATGTTGATTTATGTATATATATACACACACACACACACACACACACACACACACAGAGTCACTTTCTACTTTAATACAATCTTGTATCTAATAGGTAAGCCTGTACATTTGCCATTGTTGTTGGGGTCTGATTGGAGTCCAGTATGTTCGTTCAAAAAATAAAATACTTTTAACTACAGTGGGCACTTAACAATTTGAAATTGGCAGAAAGCCAGGTAACTGGCTAAATGGATTTTTTTTATATAAAGGAACAAGGTTCATATTAATAGGTTTTTCTATTAAAGTGGCCTCTGAGTGTGAAGACCTTAAAATGTAATTAACACTGTGTTTCCCTGGACACTGAGTCTCTACATAAATTAGCTAGCCGTAATATTTTTTAGTATGACTAAAACTGTTATGATGCAGCATAATGTTTATAACCTCTTGCTCTTTGCTAATTGGAAAGGCACCTCCAGTGTAGCCCGTGCCTGGAGCGCAACATTTGATGAGCTAATCGGCAAACAAATTGAAACGTTCTGTCGTCAGTACATGAGCATGAAGGTCCCAGGTGTGTTGGCTGAATACCCGGATATGTTTGCGGTGGCCATCATTCTGATTCTCTCAGGTAATTCTTTGGTTAATCAGCTTTAATATGCCATGAGAACAAGCAACATTTACACACACATATACTGTACTGTGTGTTTTTATTGAAATGATTATTCAGAGAATTCCTTTAGTTTTTCCGATTAGGACATTACCTTCAGATGTCTATAGGGCTAGAGTTACCGATTAGAGTGATGCAACTAAAGAAATCTTCTATAAATATTCTATTATAATCTATTCTATTAAATATTATGCATTGTTTTTTCTTGAAACAGGCTTGCTGGCCTTTGGAGTGAAGGAGTCAGCCATGGTCAATAAGGTTTTCACCTGCATCAATGTCCTTGTGCTGCTGTTCATGGTGGTATCAGGTCTGGTCAAAGGCAACCTCAAGAACTGGCACCTGGATCCTAATGAGATTCGGAACGCCACCAACTCCTCAGGCTTTAAGTGAGCTGCATGCAGAAGCTGATGGTTACATAAGGAAAACAATTAAGCGTTGGTGCAATATAACCCTGTGTAATGCAGAGGGCTGCTATCACCACAAAGTTTAATCCTTTTTTTTTTTTTTACCACAGCAACCAAGTTAACGATTAAATCTTTTTTTTGTATGCTTTTTTTTTAAAGAACGACAAATCATATGTATTATCTGTTATATTAGCAGCTGTTCTCCCAACAGCAACCCCAATCACTTCACATAAAAATGTTAATACAAATGATAGATTGTATATCCTGATAGATAACATATTAGAACAAGCACATTTATAAAACCTGTGATTTTCATGCAATGGCATAACTACCAGAGCTGGTGTTATAGGTAATTAATCAGCCCTGACCAAACAGACTCAAAAATTCTAAAGTGAAATAATACAAATGAATGGGCTTACATATTATTATACTGTATAGCAAAACTATATTCATCATATTACGTGTATTAATCTTCTCGTTATCACTTTACCTTTCCGAAAAGTACAACAGAAGCAACAATATTAGCGGAGAGCTTGGGAGAGGGTGGGTTTATGCCTTTTGGCATCGCTGGAGTTCTTTCTGGAGCTGCTACCTGCTTCTACGCCTTTGTCGGGTTTGACTGCATTGCCACAACAGGTGAGTAAGCGTGTAAGAGGCAGTGGAAACTACTAATATCAATATGTTTTTCCAGAAACTGGCTCATGGACACTTGGCTAAGTTCAAACCTGTGACACAATAGCATCTCAGTAAATATTGATATTTTTCTGCACCAGTTCCCTTTCTCTTAACACCTATTTTAGCTTTTAGCCATCACTATTTTCTCCAACACCTACTGCCCCCTGGCTAAATATTTTACATTCAGCTATCCGCACACCCCTCTGTTGTCAGCTCTGATTGGTGGAATTGGGTTTATGTTAGCCTAGGCATGCCTTTCTCCCCAGAGCACACTGCTGAGTGGTGGTCTGCTTCATATCCCTGTCCACCAGCCCCCCTCTATAAAGGCATTCAGCCTTTCCTGTGTTATTTTAAATTTGGCAGCAACGCTGTTTTTCCATAGCTCATTCTAAATACAGTAAGCATAGTCTGGCTGCAAACTAATGCCAGAAACTACGCAAAACAGTGTGTAAGTGGAGACTGCTGATAAAGATTTGATTGTTGTGAAACTGAAATGGGGAAAAAAAAAAAGAAACACAAATGTCATAAGAAAATATGAGTGTAGGACTGAGGCACATTAATGATCGCATGAAGCTGAATTCATAGACCAGTTGTTATTATGTGAGGCACAAAGCATGCACCAAAGGTGCTGGAATATCCTGATGAATTTCTTTTGGCTAGATAGGATGCATACTTTTTCTGTGACCTTTTACGATGATTTGGTTTGGATGGTTCACCTTTAATTGCTTTGGTAAAACTGCATGTTATTTGTGGCCAGCACTGTGGGTGCCCGTTTTTCTTGGAAGTCGAGCTGGAAACATTACTGACAAATTTGCAATGTGTACATTCTGTGCGGTTTAATGCATTTGCATTACAGATTTCCAGGCCTGCTTTTGGTCTGTGAGTCATTTATTAGAATTGCTTTGAATGTATTTTAATGTTCGATGCTGTATGACATTGAGAACATTGAAGTTTGTGCAAATAGGTCACTTAAATATCTCCTAGGTGAGGAGGTGAAGAATCCCCAGAGGGCCATCCCCATCGGCATCGTCTCCTCACTCCTCATTTGTTTTGTCGCCTACTTTGGTGTGTCAGCTGCTCTTACTCTGATGATGCCTTACTACATGCTGGACACAAAAAGCCCAATTCCAGTAGCCTTTAAATATGTAGGCTGGGAGGGAGCTACTTACGCAGTGGCTGTAGGCTCTCTGTGTGCTCTCTCCACCAGGTAAGCATAAAGCTAGGATTATACACATGGAAATAGATAAACAATAGAGTTCAGTTAAACAGCACTTCCTTGTACCTCCGTATTAAAGAAATACGAACGGCTACATTTATATTCAATCTGGCAACACAGCGAACATTTAATAAAGAATTGTACTAAATGTAAATTAAATAATTTGAACTAAATTGATTGATAGTAAAACTCAGTACACTTATAGGTAGCAAGAAGTGGAAGAAGGTGATATGGCATCATATGTGCGTGCATGAATGAATGCATGGCTTTGCTTGTTTATATTTGTCTAAAGTTCATATGACTCTTAATATAAAATATTCATCATTGTGCTTGGCAATTTTTCTTTATTTAAGATATGTAAGTTTTCCTATTTATTGTTACTGGAAAGTTAATCGTACATCTTATATGAAATATTTCATAGTCCACATGTCTGTTTATGCATTAATAAACTTCATGCATTTATTGCACAACTGTATAATCGTTTTGGTGACGGACCTAACCCTATTTGCAAATTTATATATATAAAAAAAGACCAATGAAATAATTGGCGGTTAATGTTATAGATTTATGTTTTATGTAAAACATATTGTTTTAAATGCATCTATTTTCCTCTACTTGCTATTAAATGCTATTAAAATTATTTTCTATATACATTGAACAGTGTCTTTTGTTCAATGTTTATTCTGATGAAACCACAGTAGCGTATTCTGCTGTTTGGCTTTCATCACTGACTGCGAATGCGCTTTTCCATGGGACAGTGAAGGCAATTTATCACTCGTTCACCTACATGGTATGGCCTCCTCTCCTTTGCTAACTTCTTGTGCTAGCCTGATTGGCACCATGTTCCCTAACACCCTTGTATGTGATGGCAGATGACAGGCTCATCTTCAAATGCATGGCTGAAATCAACCTGAAACCAAAAACAGCCTCACTTACTACTTGATTTTTAGACATCTGGCTTTTTGGCAGGTGAGACAGGCTCCTAATACTACTAACATTGCATCAGCTCTGAGTTTAAGATTTAATTTAGCTGTCCTTTTGACCCCTGACTGTCCAAAAGTGCATGCAGTATTTCATCGTCTAGTTTTTTTTTATTTTTTTTTTTATAAATGTTTTGTTCCTCTGTTGTTTTTTCTCCGAAACCTTGATTCTGTGTTGCCACATGTTATGCGCTAGACTTTGTGTTCTTCACAACTGCTGCAAAGGCTTATCTTTTTTTAATTCTGTTTTTGCCTGTTATAATGTACACCTCCCATCACGTCCTGTCAACCGTTTTTCAATATCCAGTCTCCTGGGTTCAATGTTTCCTCTTCCTCGTATAATCTACGCCATGTCCCGAGATGGTCTCCTCTTCTCTTTTCTGGCACGTGTGAGCAAGAGGAAGACGCCCATCATTGCTACATTGGCAGCAGGGGTATTATCCGGTAAGAATAGATGCGATTTTCTTTTAGTTGTAAAATATTTTAGTACCAGCTTGCACTCCTGACTATAATTTGATATGATGGGGATTAATAAATAAAAAACATTTTGTAGCCAACATTTTGAAGACAACGTCTTCCCGATATATGGATACTGGATACTGTCAAAAGAATCATTTTGAAGACCTGTGTTCCCTGATTTTCTTTCTGCCTTTCTTTTTTCTTTTTGAAAAAAAAAAACATTTTGTGTGAAAATCAACTGTTTGTTATGCTGTTTAACTTTTTGGTCCCAATCATCAATAACGTGTGCATTCTTGCGGCTGTGTTTTTTTTTTCCTGCTCCTGCACAGCAATCATGGCGTTTCTATTTGACCTAAAGGATCTGGTTGATCTTATGTCTATCGGCACACTCCTGGCTTACACATTGGTTGCTGCATGTGTGCTGGTGCTCAGGTGAGTCACCACACGTTGCTTTACCAATAACTACTACGCTTTGTATTTGTACCAATTTTTTCACAAAACCCTCTATTTACAGCTACTAAGTTATGGCGGCAGGTCATGTTTTAAAGTCAGCATTTGGTATCTAACATCAATAATAGACAGCGCTTAGATTTTGACACGTGCAGTTTAGTTTGATGATTATATGTATCCTCAAATAATGACCCAATTACCGATGAGAGCATACTGAGAAATTTCTTAACACAAATGTGACACTGTGGATATAAAAATCTTAATGGTGAAGGTCTTTGTGTTTCAGATATCAACCGGATCATCGCACTCAAGGCTACCAGATGGCAAGCACGAATGAGGAGCTGGAGATGAGAGAATCTTTTAGTACTACGAGTATGGGCATTTTGCCTGGCGTGGAGGAGCGCTTCAGTTTCAAAACGCTGCTTTTTCCTGACAACACAGAGCCGTCTGGCCTTTCTGGCTCTGTCGTCAATATCTGTGCAAGCCTGCTTGGTAAGACTTAAATGACGGAGAAAATAATTACTCCGTATGATATTTGCCAATTATTTTTCCTCAGTAGCTGTTCATCATACAGTCTTTTTAGTTTATTTACAGCACGTTAACTTCAGTTCTAGCTAAAGATGCTCTGCCACAGAGTAAACTCGGCTGCATGCTCAGTTGTACACACACAAATATACATTAAACACCAGAGTTCCTCAAGACATGGTTTTAGTGTTGTATGCTCGTGGGCTGCAGGTTTCTTGATCCTGGCTTTCTGCATCATGGCCGTGCAGGGTGGTACTGCTTCCTGGAGCATAGCAACCCTCGGTGTGATTGCCTTTGTGTGTCTGATTCTCACTTTTGTCATCTGGAGGCAGCCGGAGAATAAAGGCAAGCTCTCATTTAAAGTAAGTAAAACTGTACTGCATCCTGCATACGTGAAGCCTCCAACAAATCTACAGGCAATCTTATCCTCGCATCACTTCGTTACATTTTGACACTGTAGGTTTTACTATTTTTTCATCTAATCATATGATGTCAGAGGGTTTACGCACACTTACATTAAGATGTAAACTTGTGGCCAATTGTATACCAGGAACATTAGGTACAAGACAGAAATGCATCTCAGACGCAGAGCGCCATGCACAGACACAGTAACACCAAGGGTGAACATAACATGGTCAACATTCCATCATGTTTTTGCAAGGTGCCCATAAATTAAAGACCCAACGAGAAAGACATCATTGACACTGGGAGAACATGCAAAATAGGAAACAGGGTCACAACGTTGCAGTGTTACCCACTACACCACAGTTTTTCCTTTGTCTATTCTTTACACATCATTGTGGCAAAAAACATTGTGTGTGCGCGCGTGCGCTCACCTAGTTAAGCTTTATTCTAGCTATTTTGCAAACAATTTGGAAAGTAGGTAAACTACATGTATAGATTGTACATTCTGCAATACGCTACATACACTAAATGTATAGATTGATTGTACTGAATGGCATTTCTGCATGCATCAGTTGAATGACTTGGCAATTTGTCTTGCAGGTGCCTCTGTTACCCTTCCTCCCTGTGGTTAGCATGTTTGTGAACGTATATCTGATGATGCAGCTGGACAGGGGGACCTGGATGCGTTTTGCTTTGTGGATGTTAATCGGTATGTGTCATTATTATTATGATTATTATTATTCACAAAGAAAAACATATTCTAATTAGAAAACTTATAAAAGTGTTTTATTGGTCTTTACTTTCCAGGCTTTATTATCTACTTTAGCTATGGAATATGGCACAGCTCAGAAGGTGCTTTAACTCAGTCCATTGCTGATGAACGGCCAGATGTGTGTAAAACCACCAGTACTCACCGAGACACCATATCTCCTGAAAAAGAGGCGTTCCTCTACACCAGACCGGAAGATGGAGATGACGAAGATGGTGAGCTCTGATACTGAGGATCGGACAAGCATCAGTAGTGCCTGCTTGACCTTCTGTCTGAATCACAACACTCAGGGTCGCTCAAAAACACAAACTATTATCAGACTGAGCTTGAGGAGATGCAGCATATTGGTGGATTAGATAACTTACTTCCTCATGAGAGGCTAAGAGCCTTGCTATTGGATAGTGAATTTTGGATTCTAATTTGCAACCAAAAAGAAACAACAGTTAAAGGCCAGTTTGTTGGAAGGCAATTTGTTGTTCGGTTTAATTCTACTCGGATTGACTAGTTTAATAGACCGCTTTGATTTCTGATGGCGGTTTTTATCATCTGCTAGCCTATTTACAATGTTACAAACATGTTACAACTGGATTACATCATATGGACAGGTGTTGAGAACCATGACCGTTATATTCATGTGTATTTTGAATGTCCTATTTCAGATTTAGTGTTACTCTTACACCTATAATAACCTCCACAGTTCTGGACATGCCACATAGGTATCCGTGAGATCAAATGCTAATATTGAGCGAGGAGATCTAGGGTGAACTCGGCATTCCATTTCAGTGGGGTTGAGGTCAGGGCTCTCTGCAGGACACTTTAGTTCTTCCCTCCAAACCATGCCCTCATTGAGTTCAGGGGCTTTGTTCACAGCCTGTTTGGGCTTCTTAGTTCCAAAGTTGAGTTTATTGGTCACATGCACATCATACAGTACAACATACAGTGAAATTCTTTGATTCCGCATATCCCAGCATCCAAATTTTTTGAACGCTGGGGTCAGAGTGCAGGGTCAGTCAGAACAAACGGCGCCCTTGGAGCAGGTGAGGTTAAGGGCCTTGCTCAAGGACCCAACGACGGTGGCTTGCCTGGTGCGGAATAGCTAAAATTGCTACAACATACCAATAGATTCTAGACCACTGTGTGCTTAAAACTTTGTGGCAACACTAAGAAAAAACCCCACTTATTTTGGCACGCTGGTAAGGTCATTTACTTTCTAATGTGGTATGCACACAAGTGTTGTTAAAGTATCAGGCACACTTTACCTTCCTTGGACTTCTATTTTACAGTTTCGGTTGTTTAATAACGAAATTCATGGCTTAGTGTTTCTTACTGTAATATTGTGTTTAAACACACATTCAGTTTCTGAAATGCTACCTTCTAGTCTGATTAAGATTTAGTCAACTTGTTATTTATAGAAAGTCCTCGCTGCCTTTTACTGCTTTGGCCACTCGGTGGAGCGGTATCAAACACAACGGGTAGATTAAAGTTCTTTTCTGTATACTGCGATGGTTATATTTCCAGTACTGAGTTTTTGTTAAATGTTTGGTGACTTATTTGCCTCATTTAACATTTTGAAGCAACTAACCGCAGAGTCATCTTAAAAATATTTAATAGGATTTGGTTTGACTAAAACCGTTTTAGATAATAGAAGCTTTTTCCCCCATAAATGGTTGCTTCTTGATAAAGGTATTAACGAATAAGCATGATAAATATACATATAGCAGGCATTGTTGTAATTTCCCTGTGGTTTCCTGACACCGAATAATTAAGCGCTTTATATAGATTCCCTATATGAAAACCATTTGTCATTTTTTGTTAGAAATGACATAAAATGGTAAAGACCAAGACACCTACATTATGCATGTGTTTATGGTATAATTAATGAATACTGTTTACATCCCACTGTTTTGTCATGTTAGGGCAGCGCGTTTATTTATTTTTATCTTATTTATCTTTCATTTTGCTGGAAATGGTATATACACTGTAGTTCAACTAACTGTTCCTTCTATTTGGTACTCTAAATAAAATTGTTAACCATATTTATATGTATTACACAAAAATCCATAATCATATTCAGGCTTATGTGCAAGTAATACATAACAGTATGGAGGGATATTATGTACAAAAGATTTCACAGTTCTTTTATAATGTAAACTTATTTATTTATTATTTACTAAATTTGCACAGCATTATTGTAATGAGCCACAAAAGTTTGTGTGGCAGTTCTAAACACAGAACTGCAGCATGCAGAGTATGGTCAACAGTTTGTGAAGCATCATATCACAGAATCTTATTCCTCTTTGCTCCTTTAACAACCTGTACTCCAGATTTTGGAGCGTAGGTGTGGGGATTTGTGCTCATTCAGCCACAGGAGCATTAGTAAGGTCAGGCACTGATGTCTAGTTTGGGGGTCAGTCAGTGTTCCAACTCATCCCATGTGTTCACTTGGCTTGAAGTCAGGGTTCTGTGCAGGTCACTTGAATTTTTCCATTACTACTTGCCAAGCTATGTCTTCATGGATGTTCTAGCTTCAGTCAAGGGGAATTGTAATTCTGCCCCTTACATAAAGTTCATATATAACTGGCAACAATTTGAGTTAGACACGCATATAGGTCATTTGTGTACGTACTATGCACATAATATCTGTTCGGTTTCACACATTACACTGGCCTACATTTTGACTATAACGGTCTGATTAAATCAGTTTAATCCACCTAACTAGTCCTGGTCATTAAAAACAACAAATTTATTTCAAACCGAGACGAGACGGTTGACTGACTTCTAGCACGCGCGCCGCCCCTTTAAGATATTCATGCTGTTTGGGGGTTTCACCGCTAGAGGGCGGGATTTACTTCTACAGAGAAAAGGACCTGAGACAGCATCCGTAAGGAGGAGAAAGGTGGGAAGGAGGTGGAAAGAATGCTCCGTTTAGAGCATCACGTCGCAGCATTTTACCCAGCTCACACCTCGGCTAGTCAAGAAAGGTTTTACAGTTTTAAGGTAAGTGTTTATTTAAAAAAAATTTTTGCAGCCGGATGCATAAGCGACTGTTGTGAGAATAACTGATAAATATAGTGATAGGTTTGGATAATGAAGTAATCGTATCCACATGGTCCTTTAGTGCTGTTCATGAATGTGGTGTGTACATGTGTGCGGTTATTCTTTGTTTCACCAAAGACACCTTGTTAGACTGGTGGGCGGTAAAAGGGGCGTCCAGACTGACGACGGAAACAAAGAGCGCTTATCACACACACACACACACACACACACACACACTGGCCCCGAATCGCACTTCTGCTTCATTATGCACTTTATATACATCTTTTAAAAAAAAAAATACTCAATCCGAATTCGAAGGTAAAGACCTTGTTGGGGTTTCTGTATTCTGTGAAACTTTCTAGCAGCAAATAAACAAATTGAAATGTAAAAAAAAACTCAGAAGTGCATCGTTTATGCACAAAGGTGTCACCTGTTTGTTCTGGAAAATGTTTGTTCCCAGATGATTATAACAATATAACATGTACATTATAGTCATCGAGCCTTGAGTCGTTAATAAAAAAAATCAATTAATAATTGATCGTCTATCATTTAGGTTCATCTTATTGCTGAAGCAATATGACTGAAAATGAATATATTTTGTGCATCATTTGATAATATGGTGACGTCATGTGGTGCCCTATATTACATTTATAGGCTTGCTCATTGGGATATATGTCATACATTCCAAAAAAAAATGTAAAATTTCTATTTCTTCTTAATGTGTATTTTCTGTAAAGATGCTTTGGGACAATGTGTATTGTTAAAAGCGCTTTCTAAATAAAATTGAATTGAATTGTATTTATACATTTGTTTCGGTGGCAGAGTGGTTAGAATGCCTGCCTCTAAGCAGGAAGATCATGGGAGCATGTGATCGATTCCCGTCCAGTGTGTTTCTGTACGGAGTTTGCTTTTGTTCTCCCCGTGCTTGCGTGGGTTTTCCCTGGGTATTCCGGTTTCCTCCCGCTTCCAAACGCATGTGCTTGGGCATAGGTGAATTAGCTACTCTAAATTGTCCATAGGTGTGAATGATTGTCTGTTGAAGTGTTAGCCCTACGATGAACTAATGATTATCCAGCGTGTACCCCGCCTCATGCCCTAAGTTATCTGGGAGAGACTCCAGCGCTTTTGTGACCCTAAACAGGATAAAGCGCTAGATAATGGATGGATGGCATTTGGTTCTGTTATAGGTGCTTTAATTGATAAACTCTTTGAAACGGATTTAATCCAGAGCAAGTCAAGTTTCTGGGGTGTCGTTTCTCGGTACATCCCTACACCAAGATGAAATTATTTTCAAAGCTACACTGTATCCTTGTCTCCAGGTGAAACACAGAAACTAAATATATGCGAATTTTCCCGAGACCCCAGTGACAAAGAAAGCATTAATCTATGTACTGCTTTTCAATCAAAATTAAGCACGTTTTCTTTTTATTTTGTCTCAAATAGTGTTACATAAAAGGTGTAATAATACACTCCAGTCATGATTCATGGCTTGCTGCTGGCGTTTTTATTCAATTGAAATCGCAGGATATCCTTATTACAATTTTAACAGAAAAATGAGGATGGAAAAGACAGTTATTTATGATTCATGTACAATGCAAAATAATGTGCATTTTCGTCTGTATGAAACTAAATGAAATTGCTATAAACCAAGGTTTAATATTGTAAAGAAACATTTTTCCAGGTTAAATAAATGTTTGAAAAAAAATTGCAAGCACTTCATAAAATAAGGCTGTTTCTCAGGCTGTGGCATGTGGCCTTTTTATTTATTGTTTAAACTTGTTTTTATAACCATTTAGCTTAATGCATGCCCGTTTTAATGCGGCGATGCTGATTGTTTCAGAAGTGTGGTACATTCCTGGTAATGGCCCCAGCTCTTGACAAAATAATATGATCATGTCCACAATTTTCTGTGTATATTTGAACTCTGTAGGTTGTGCAGATTGGGACTTCTGGTGTTTAAACTGTGATAAATATGAATAGATAATTCAATGACGATTTACAGTAAATAAATGAGTTTTTTTTCATTTCCATAACGCACATCATCACATTTTTTTTTTGCATACCATAAAACTATACCTTCCAGCTTCGAGCAAACCTTCCCCACCTAGAAGTGAACCTGAGGATGTGTGAAGTCATGAAAGGCAAAATCCTTCTCAAATGCTATCAGTGTGTGCGCAGATGCACTAAAACCCTCTTTACTACTTTTACTTTCCCATTACCTGTGTTTTTATTAGTTGCTGTCAATGCTGCTAGCATGTATGGCTCCTGAGCGGATATTACAAAAATTGATGTGACTCAGCGTTCACTTTGGACATCCGCTCACATGGGACGGTACAGAAACACACAGTAGCAAATACCGTCGGAGTAGAAAGAAACGAAGCTTTTCATCAGTCACTCTGGAAATATTGCACGGCGCAGCAGTTTGTCCCAAGGGTTGCTAACTGACTAGCGAAAGAAGCCAATGCGCACGGAGGTCTGAGAGCTAGAGAAAGGAGAGAGGGCCATAAAGACTAAGAGGGATCAGTGACTTATGTTAATGATTAGAGAAGATTGAAAAGGCTTTGCCTCCTGCTCACTCTGTGATCCACCTGCCAGTTAAATGGAATCTACTGTATGATGTCCACATGTCAAACCAGACATTTGAGAAATCAACGGATCTACGGAGCTCCCTGAATGTTCTTAGAATTCAAAGAAAATCTAGATAACCAAATTTAAGCTTAAGGACAGTGCGTCATATGCTTTTATAGAGGTTAATGTGAGGAAATCTTTCACTGCTCCCTGTGTCTGCCTGTTTTTGCCCCTCTGTATCCTCCTGAACCATCCCCCCAACACATGTCCAACATGGTACAATGTCACGCATCACTGAAGTCTCCGTTCTTTATTATTGCTGTCAATAATATTAGCTTAGGACAGCTATAGTGCATTTTTTATTTTTCAGATCCTATTTATCACATACACGTAGACTCAGTGAAATGTTTTTATTCAGCATATCCCAGCTTATGAATTTGAACACTGGGGTCAGAGCACAGGGTCAGCCAGAACAAACGGCACCCCTGGAGCAACTGAGGTTAAGGGCCTTGCTCAAGGACCCAATGATGGTGGCTTGCCTGGTGCAAGGCTTGAACCTCCGACCCTCTGATCACTGACCAAGAGCCTTACCCTTGAGCCACCGCATCCCCGTATTGGATAAACAGTATAAATGCTAAGCAACATTGGCGTGTTTTTTTTTTCGTCTCAGCATTGTGTAATCAAATCTTCCAACCACTGAATAAAGGTATGATGTATTTTTTAAGCGTATGTTAAATAGCACCATCAGTCGTAGTGATGTGTTGCAATAGATGCATCATCTTTCTATAATTTAGCCCAATCAATGCAAACTTTGCTTTAGCTTTTCACTTTCAAATAATTTCTTTGCAGTGCAAAATACACTGGAAATTGTTTTACATTCTAATCCAATCTGTGTATCAATCACTGGAGACTGTTGTTTGGGAAAATCTACTGTCAATAAGATCAACATTCTTGGTGTGATTATTACCTGAAACTTTAATAAGAACTTACTGTTCTTATTAAAGGTGTTCCTATTAAAGTGGCCAGTGAGGGTATCTATTGACAGCCGAGACAGTTAACTGCAAAATTCCTACTCGAACAAAAATACTTCGTCTTTTTAACCGTGAATGGAATTGTGATTGGTTTATAACGATATCTTTAAAAATCCTTACATTAAAGATTATGTAACGTTAAAAACGACGGCATGAATGTAACCTGTGTTTTATTTCCTAAACGTAATTTGGAATTAGGGTTAAATAGGATTATTCCACCTATTATTATCCATCATTAAAATAGGCAAGCAGGTGCATAAAACACTGTTTTACTGCAGTTATACAACTAATATCGCTCTAGAAGCGTGGTCAGTGCTTGGTCAATGCCCCAGTGACTTTATCACTCCTCTCGCTGTTTAAAGAGAGGAGGTGCTGGCATTAAACCACGGCGGTTCCCCCGGTGTTAGTTCTATTGAACTGCATTGCTTTTTTTCTGGCATAAGTTTTATATTTTGTGCTCATACCCACATGATGAAAGCTTGCTTCTGCAGAATGCAATCCCACATATCAGCCTGGGGTTCATTTGATATGCCTTAGATTAGAATATGAAAAGAAAATAATTAAACCCCCCCCCCCCTCTCTCTC
>JAOUQX010000008.1:3342154-3356688 GCA_028566295.1 Liobagrus marginatus | reverse complement strand
GATTTGACATACGAGTGATTTGAGTTAAGAGCTCCGTCACGGAACGGATTAAACTCGTAAGTCGAGGCCTCACTGTATATCAAAATATGAGAGAAGAATTGCCTCATGTGTTTTAGGCTTTATTAACTCTACAGATATGAATATAGTCCGTTATTGGACTAGACTTGATCGATTATTTATGATTATTATCCAACCCTAAATCTATCTTCTTCTCCCCTTGTCTGCTTGGTTATGCTTTCAAAAGTCTGATCAGCAGGATGTGTATGACTCACTGCATTAATCATTTATATACACAGAAAATGATAGATTTGGATGAAGCAAGACATTTTCTTTGCCCCAAATTCTATGTTTGGTTTGAGTCTAGCTTTTTAAGTAATGTGTAGAGGTCTCAGACAAAGACTAATCAATTGTTCTCAGGATTGCATTATTTGGCCAAAAGTATGCGGACGCTTGGCTATCACTCCCCTATGCAGTTCTTTCACAAACTGCTTTGACTCCTTCTTGTCACTGCTGAGGTCAGCTTTTGTGGCTAAATGACCATTCAGGTTGCCCATGCTGTCTTCTGTCCACCACCAAAAGCACCAACAATGGGCACATCAGCATCAGAATGGGACCTTGGTTCGGTCTGATGAATCATGTTTTCTTTTACACACGTGAATGGCCAGGTGTATGTGTGGCACTCACCTGTGAAACACATGGCACCAGGTTGCACCATGGGAAGAAGGCAAGCCGGCATAGGCAGTATGATGCTCTGGGCAATGTTCTTCTGGGAAACCTTGGCTCCTTCTATCCATGCGGACTTTGACAGATACCACCAACCTGAGCATTGTTACACCATGTACACTCTTTAATGGAAACAGTATTCCCTGATGGCGGTGTCCTTTCAGAAGGATAATGCTGAGCAAAGCAAAATGTTTCAGGAATGGATTTGAGGAGCACAAGAACTGGTTTGAGGTTTTAACTTGGCCTCCATAATTCTCCATCTCTCAATCCTATCAAGCATCTGTGGGATGTGCGGAACAAACAATTCAAATCCATGGAGATTGCACCTTGCAATTTACAGGACATGAAGGATCTGCTGCACTAATCCATGTTTCAACAGGTGATAGCTGTTTGGGCAGCAACAGGGAGACAGACACAATATTAGGAGGGTGGTCATAATGCTATGCCTGATTGGTGTACAGTCAGCTTCATTGTTTAATGGTCAAGTGTCATTTAGTATCTTGGCATGTGCCATTACAAAAATGAATAGACTTTTAGGTAAATTGTTTCCACATAAAGAAAATTAAACATGAATAAAATGCAGAAAGTTTTTTTTATTTCATATAAAAAAGCAGCCTACGCCTACTGTTCTATCTAATACAGTATTTCATAAGTCAACTTCATCTACACACATGTAAACGCAGGTCCTTCTATACAGACAATAAGTAAAAAAAAGTTACAAAAAATACAGCTGAATAGACATCACACACATTTGACAGCTGCTTCTGTGAGTATTTACACATAGTATATTACCAACAGACACAGTTCTTGGTAGAGATTTTCAACTGCATGGATTTCTTTTAAACAATTGAAGAAAATATCAAGATAAAGTAGTCTCCTTCCAATTTTCTCATGGTTCAGTGGTACAAAAACATTATCATTTTGGTAGAAAAAAGGAAAAGTTCCACTAAATATATTTTAAAAACAACAAAATTAACACCACAACACCGTAGTATTAATTTCATATATTCCAACATTTCCAATATCTCCTTAAGCTAGTATACTCTTGCTTAGTTTATCTTACATAATTTAACAGAAATGCACATTATCAAAGAGAGCGGCAGATCAATAAGGGCATCTTCAATTTGATCACTCCATCTCACTCTCTTAACGCTAAGCAGTGCTAAGATTTTTTAAAACTGGAATCTACACACTGATTCACTAAAGCCCAAATTAATTATTAATTCAATAATTAAGAAAGCTCCTAATGTTCGTTTTCATATCGCGAAAACTGCCCAATATATTTGTACCTGTTTAATACATTGTATTTTTGTTAACATACGACCGTCAGTATCATCTCAGTTTTATGTAAAATGAAATTTTGTTAATATAGTTGCAAATCCTTTCAACGCATGGGTCTATTTTTACTTTAGCTGTTTCCTAGTTTATCCACGTTGCTATTGCTTTTACGTTAGCTCTAACCAAAAACCAGTTAAGTACTTTAGTCTATCCAGCTTTCACATCTTTATCTAGATTCTCTGTTAAATAGATCAGTTTCAATAGGTTAAACTTTCATGCTAATACCACAATCAACTTGCTTGTTTCGTACTATCGACAATAACTTACAATTGTCTTAAAGGTTGCACTTCAGAATATTACATTTTTAATGTATATCAAGTTGGAGTTTCTTTTGATGGTCAACACCTTTCTGTTATCCTTGTTTTTGGACTTCACACTTTAACTGGTATTACAGTGTTATTCACAAAACTGCATGTCTTTAAAACTAGCATAATAGTTTTAAGTTTAAAATTGGTTATTGCATGCAATGCTACTTTTAAACATACTATTCAAGAAAACTTTCCCCAAAAGACCATGCTCATCATCGACCAAATTATTGCCAGCCCAGCTGTGGGTGCAGCCCGGGCTGAAGTGGAAAAGGGCTTCCTGCAGCTGGTGCGGGAAATGGAGACCCTGCAGAGTAGCTGGTGAAACCATTGGGCTGAGGAGGAAAGCTTTCCAATGAAGATGCAGAATGAGCCTAAACATCAAAACATACAGATAAGAATAAGACCAGTGTATAGTATTGAACAGAATGGAAAAGTGTTTTTATAAAAGATCCAGTTTTCCATTAAAATTATTACAAGCGAGTATAATAGAAGGCAAATGGAGCAGATTTGCCTTACACCAATGAGGTGTGCCTTATATGTTACTGGTACCTGCAGCAGAGCTGACTGTACAGCTGGACTGTGAAGGCCTGAGAGAGCTGCAGGAGCAGCGCCGGAGGAAAAACCTGATACTCCTGCAGGAAATGAAAGCAATCCAGGAAAGGCAGCCCCTCCTGGAGCCTGAAGGCCACCACTAAACATGGACATCAAAGAAATGGCTTACAAATCTCGGTTTCGAACCGTATGTAAAATTAGGTAAAAAGTCAATGTAATTTTCCATCATTAAGCCCAAGAATGCAAACATATAAACGCTTGAATTGGGTAAGTAAACTGAAAAACTTGAGCACACACTTACCCTGGCTGGCCAACCAAAGTTGGGTTAAAGTTGGAGCTAAATGCAGAAGCAAAGCCAGGAAGCACAGGCGAGTTGGAAGGGACGCCTGCTGCCGCTGCCACTGCCGCTGCTTGCAGAGGAGCCACTGTGGCCACTGAGGAAGAGGCACCTGGGAGCCCCATAAAGGAGGTAAGCACAGGACTGACTGTTGCTGAAGGGCCTGAAGCCCCAAACCCAGGGAAGGCTGGGCTCTGCCCTGGGGCCAAGCCTGGGATCATGGAGGGGGTTGTGGTGAGTCCAAGGCCAAAGGGTGAATGAGCAGGAGCCCCAGTGGGGTCACAGTATGCAATAGAAGGTGTTGGAGCAGAAGAAACGGAAGAGTGCATAGAGGATTGTACCCCAGTTAGAGGCAACGCTGTGGAAAGTGTAGGGAAATGAGATATGCCTTGAAATGGTGCAGGACTGCCTCCAGGCTGGGAGCCTAAAGTGCCCAGAGGAGAGGATGCACTGTGGCTCAGACCCAGTGAGCGAGCCAGGGCAGCAGTGTTTGGCATTACTAGTGAGCTGAGTGAGGGTGTACCTGACCTAGACGATGGCCCTTTGAAGGCAGAGGGGACGGGGCTATTACTGCCACTGCCACCACCATGCTGGACCACTGAGTTTGATGGCTGGTTGCTATACAAGGCAGGGTTAACTGTGTCAGCCTGAGATGGTTTAGGACTTGGTGCACAGGTGGTCACTGGGCTTAACGTACTCATTACCTGCATAGGAGTGGAACGTCCAGGTTGTACTCCTGCAGGTGTGCAACTGCGAATAACCGAATTGTTAGAGCTTTTTTGATTAGTAGAATTCAACTGGGGCTCAGCAGCAGAAAGAAAGCCCTTGGAGGTGGCAAGTGCTATACTCTGAGAGGGATCTTCTAGTCCCTTGGAAGTGGGAATACCTGACGGTGTTCCTGAACGGGACATCCCATATGGAGGAGGAGGTATGCCGGGAGTGCCAGAAGGGGTGTGGGATCTAATAACTGAAGGAGTGTTCCTGCCAGAAGGTGGTAGGCCAGTTGAAGTAGGGGTGCTATGACCACTGTGGTTTGGTGCAACCTGAGGAGAGCCAGCAGGCAAAGGGGGGCTTTTGATAACTGAGGAAGTATTGACAGGGCCAGGAGATGAGGTAACAGGACTTCTAGAAGAGACCACACCAGGAAAAACTGGGGTGACTGGAGTAGTAGGTTGTGTAGGAGGGGCTGAACTGGTAGGAGAGACAGTTGAGTTGGAGGAAACAACAGGGGCAGGATTGTGTAAACTGGCTGGTCGAGCATAAGCTGTAACAAACATAAGGTTCTGATTACTGGCATAACAGAAAAATTATGAAACTAAAAACCCATTTAGTAAGGTCTATTAGAACAGACACGATGAGCAAAGCTTTTAAATAAATGCATTATTAGTTGACCAAAGTATATCCCTCTTATTAAAGCCACCACCTAAAGTGTTAGAGTGCCACAAAAAAATAAAACAGGCTGAAAAAGCAATGTTAATGGCAAAGAAATCCTATTTAGCAAAACCACAGAAAATCAAGCCAGAAAGTCAGTACATATGATTAAACGTTTAAACCAAAAATATTCTGGGTGCTACAGTACCTCCTTATGACAATTTTTTCCATCAGTTAGAACTAACTATAACTTTTATAACTAAAACGGATTTTTTTTATTACTGTATATGTTTAATCCTTTAATGTTAATGTCACCCAAAATACATATTTCAATACACTAATAGTTTTGAACACTGCCAAATCATCACACATCACTTTGCTGAGCCATATTGAGATATTTTCACAATCAATCTGACTGAGATTTAAGTTGCTTTTACTTTCTGATAGCATATACTTATCTGAAAACCTGTTTTAGCAGTATACATAGTTTCAAGACCCTATCAATCACAAACAGGCATGATACATTAAAAATAAATAATGGTGCGAAAGCAATAGCATCGTCTGACCTTGCATAACAACTGCCCCATCGTTACTGTGGATAGTGGAGTTCAAATTAACAGCCATGTAACCATAATGCAAAGCCATAATTAAACCAGCTCTATCGTGCTTGGAGGGTTGTGGCTGTGATGTATGAATAGTAACACATTGAACATCATTCACATAGACTGTAAAATCACAGCTCCAACAATTAAAATGCACTCTTGCAAAAATAATCTAATTAAATCATTCAAGACTATAAAGCAGCATGCTGAGACTGCATAAAAGTATAAGTGCTGTTAGCACAAGCACAGTTAGCAGAGGGAGAGTTAGCATGTCACTGCGTAGCATTACTTGCAGCAGCCACAGTTATCATACCTGCTGACTTTGGAGTGGTAGTGTAGGGTGGAGGGGGCACATTTGCTGTAATGACCCCTCCTACTGACATCAGGCCTGCGTTGTTGTACGCACCTGAGCAGGGGAACAGAGCCTACTGCATTCTGGGTACACCAGGATATCATCCATTTCATTGCCACCATATTTAACACGTCGGCTCACACACTCATACTTCTTTAGTATCATTTAATACATCAACCTCATTTTAACTGTTTATGACAACTTTTTGTCTTTCTTTCTAAACGAAGGAGAACTGTCATTGCTTTAGCCACATTTCTTTAGGTTTTTCTAACAGTGAGAATAGTGCTGTATGTTGTACTTTTTGCCCTGTGGAAAGAAAATCTGCCTCGATATACAGTTCACCACTCAAAGAAGTAATGATAAGATTTTTCCCTTCTGCTGTTTCTTTCTATTATGCTGCAGACATATATTTGTTTAGCTAGAATACTGCCTCTTGCCAATTACCAAGTTAGGTGCAATACAGCATGTCTATCTATTTATTATGATCCAGTCTCTCAAGCAGTTATGCTTGCTGTCTATCTGTGCAAGGACATTTGTTTGGCTATATAAGAAAAAACTTACTTGGTGCGATGGTGGCATGCGGCCTGCAGGGAGGAATCGGGTAAGGTATAGGCCTGTGGGGGTTGTAGGACGAAGGAGACTGTTGTAAAAAAACAACAATTCTAAGTAATATCACAGTGCCAAAAAAAAACAACATAAGAACTAATGAAAAACTAAGTTTCTAGAATTTTTTTTTATTTTTATCTTACCGGTTTGCTGGGTCCAATAATACGACTCGCAATCCCTTTTCCTTCTGTACTGACCTCCTCTCCTTCCTTTTTAGGAGGCAAGCCCTGAAAATGTGCAAATTGTATTGCATACATTAGTTTTGCTCTTGAAATCTTCACACTCCAAGGGCTCAAGAAGAACAATTTTCTATACAGGGTAGTACTCACAGGGAAGGTTCCAGTAACTTGGCTGGGTTTGCCTTTAGGATAAGGGTTTCCAGGGATCATCCCACAGGAGGAAACCATTGCCACAGGGGCTTTACAGCCTACCTTACACACCTGAACAGGGTTTCACAATACACACGCAATGTAGGTTCCCAATTGAAATGTGTCAATAGTTATTACATATAAACAAGGAGAAAGAAACAAAAACAAAAAAAAAACATGACCTTTCTAAATGCTTAAAAATAATTAATATAAAGAACTAAATATTTTCAGCTAGTCAAAATGTTTCTGCTAACTCTAACAGCAGATCCAACGATGACAAAAACCACAGTGCGGTCAGTAAAAACCCATTCCAAACAACTACAAGAACTTGGATTGGTAGTTGTGGTTAGTCATAGTTTCAGTATTAAACATTTAAAAATGCGCATTTCACCTGCTCAAGGATACGGCGTGCACGTTTCTTCTCAGCCAGGTGAGTGCGGAACTGCTCTTCCACTGGTAGGTAATTATGGGCATCAGATATATTCCTGGGATGGAAAAAAGTACTGCTATTAAAACAGCTACTTGAATTTGTGGATAAGCAGTGTATGCATGTTGCATGCTGTGCAACAACATGCTGTATTTTATGTAGTTAAACCACTTACAGAGCTATAAGTTCAAGCACCACAAGCTTGTCTTTCGAAAATGTGAAAGTATTTAAGATGTTAGCAACTTTTGTCGTAGGGATGGCCACCATTTTCTGCAAATGAAACAAATTTTAGGTTTCAGTTAATAACCCTATTGCAATACATTGTTCAAGGACTCCTGCAATGTGTTAATATATAACAAATATATATATTTAACTTACATGTTGAAATGCTTTCACTGCCTTCACCTGAGGCTCTGCCCAGGAGAAATATTTTAGAATGTCAATCACCTAAGAGAGAGACAGACATGGTATCAGCGCTGGTTTAAATACATGCGAAACACCAACACACTAGAGCAGCTATCTTTAATTGCTGTTCCAGAGGGCTGAATCTCATTAGTTTGGTGTTTTCACTAACCTAATATCCTGCCTAGTAAATGCTGTATGGTGAAGATGCAAATCTTTAAATACAATTATTGTATACATAATAATCCAGTATGTCTTTTCACCCACTCCAGGTGTTAATTTACAAGCAGGAGTAAAATAATGGGGACTTAGTAACATGATCTTTGTGGTTTACTTATTTATATATTTATATATATATTATATATATAATATTTATTTCACCTTCCTAATAGGTAGATAAAAAAACCTGGACTTCTTGTCTTTTTAACGTTTTAAACGCATCAATGCAGATAAAAATCTTTTCCGGCAAAGGTACTGATATAAAAGCGTTGTTTTAAGTGAAACCAAACAGATAATTTAAAGGGAGAAAACAGAAAAGAGACATCATATTTGAGAGGCATTTGCACGCAAGGACAACAAGAAAGCAGGTGCATCATTTGGTTACAGGACCTTACTCCCAGGTTGAACCACCACACTATAGTAATTTACTAAAATTATAAATGTGAATCCGTTTATTTGGTCTTTCTTTTAGCAGGAAAATGTAAGGATTTAAGATAATCTAGAGCTGTACCTGTTCACTGGAGAAATATCCATGCACCTGTTCGATTGCTTTAATCCGTTGGTCTGTCAAAACACACTAAAAAGTAACACTTGCGTTAAAGCAATTGCTTTGTCTTTTCTATTTACACTTCAATAGCATAACAGGTTTCTACACTAAACATATTTATCACATTTAAGACAGGTTGGTGTACATAGTAAAATGATGCTGTTACCTTTCTTATTTCGTCCAAAACGATGTCAAAAGATTTTTTATCCATCTTAAATAGCTTCTCGGTCAGTTATCTTCGAGGTTGTTTATTTTTTTTAAAGAATGTTAAATAGACTAAGTTCTGTTATTGCATTTTAGCAGCAGTCAATGAAACAGTGTTGAAACCCGATAGAGTACTAGAATAGCAATTCATGAATTAAGTAAATGCATTACATGAATGATAAACAAAAAAATAAAACTAACTAACTCAGTAAATTCATTTTGTCAAAATAACCGTTTATTTTGGTACCTGGCTTGTCATCTAGCTAGTTATTGATTTGTTGGTTGACTAGCTAGCTTGATAACATGGCTGTAGGTCATATAAAACATTTCTGTGATGTTATATTGTACTTCTTTTATATTCTCAGGAATACAGCGATGTCACCAAACGCGTTTGCACTGCCGCACAAAACCGCACAATCACAAAAGCAAACTTTTCGCATTTGTTTATTTCGTATCCGTTGTTAGCTATCCTAGCTAGCTAGCTACTCGCTCGCAGGAGGTCCAAATGTATAACGACTTCTTGTGTCAGGACCCCGTTCTGTCTGCACGCAGCGCGTGCTTGTCTAAAGCATAAGTTTCCAAAATATACGTGTTCAACGTACTTCAAAAATGCATAGTGTTCAGCGTGGTTTGACCGCAAAGGCATAGAAAACACGGGCTGTCGATATGTACAGGAAGAGTTTACAATAAAAAAATCAGCTTTATTTCATTATTTGAGTGGGAATCAAATGAAGAATGGAGCCTTAAAAACATTGTACACAGGCACTGTGTTGGGCACCTTACCGGAAGTAAACATTTTCTAGCTGAGAAACGTCTCATGTCGGAAATGTATTAATCAAAATTGAAATAGTATCAACGCAAGTATTTTATAAAATATGGATCGATTTATGTGGACCAATGGACTCCTTGAAATGAATGAAACCTTAGTAATCCAGCAGAGAGGTGTCAGACTTTATGACGGAGACGATAAGGTATCTATCTAACTTTGCCCAGACTTCAGAGCAGCTAGGCGGTTTACAGTGACATTGGTTAAATCCTAAATCACACCATTATCTCTATGTAGCTGCACTACAAAAAGCTGTTAACAATTGCTTTTATGTTCTTTGTAGTGCACTATATATTAAGTAGTGCTTAAAGTGCAATTTTCCTAGCTGGCTACACGTTGGGTTCTTACGAAACATAGTGATAGTTAAATTATTTTGTGAAATAAGTAATTCCTTTTAATATTTATTTATTAATTTGAATACATTTACTAACCATAATAATAATAATAATAATAATCTGTTAATACACATTACAATTGCTATCTGCTAGGAAAAACGTAAACTAGCCGATAAATGGTTCTTTTCTGCGAAAACGAATGATTTTGATGTATTGTTTTGCAGGCGAAACTCGATGCAGGAGTGGTCCTCTTGAGCACACATCGATTAATTTGGAGGGATCAAAAGAGTCATGTAAAACCTTTTTTAGTGTCATTTTCTACACTGAACTGATGATGATCCATATTATGTTATTTACATATTCACACTCCACAGTCAAATGCATTTGTCTCCACTGTGTTTAAATTTGTAGGACTGCTGTATATATATACCATTGTCTCAGATCATATTTTTTGAGGAGCAGGCTGCAGGAATTGGAAAGAGGTAACTGTATTTACACCCTGTTCTAATCTCTGAGCAGTTGAGAGTTAAGGGCCTTGCTTTTAGTGCCCAGCCGGGGCAGTTTGGTGGTCCTGGGATTGAACTCACAATCCTCCGATCAGTTACCCACCAAGCTAACACTTATTTGCATGCCGTATATATATGGTATACATGACACATTTAATATGCTGCATAGTGATGGTTTATTGTATCCTGAAATTCGTCCAGTGCCAAGATTGTCATTCACCTGCATCCAGCTCCTGCTAATAAAGAGCCTGGACCATACCAGCACAGCAAGTTCCCCTACATTAAATTATCCTTTAAGGAACATGGGCAAATTGAGGTATGTGACCGACAGATTATTTATGTGAAAAAGGATTTTAAACAAATTTTTATCAAAATCCTAAATCGGTTTAGTTCATTTATAGTAATAGTGAATTGTGTGCAGTTTTACAGACGTCTGACAGAGGAAATGACTCAGAGGAGGTGGGAGAATACGCCGGCCTCGCAGCCTATTCCCCACACTGGATCAAAGGTCTGCCTGATGCTTTCCTGCCTTTAAAATGATGTGGCAGTTAGTAAAAGGAATACTACTTTGTATTTCTTAAATTGTGTTTCCTCATTTCATGTCCTCACTTTCCTTTCTCACTTTGTATCTTTAACTTTTTAAGAAAAGTAAAAAAAAAAAAAAAAGTAACAGTACAGGACAGATCAAGAAGAGACGGAACTGACAAAAAAAAATACTGTTCAAGCAGCATTCTTCGGGAACATGGGCCCTGCTGCATTTTTTGGCCCTCTACTTGTACTCAGCAAAATGGCAGTAAAGTTAAATATAATCTACTTGAAATATAATATAAAAAAGGGATGTATGGTTTTTATTATATATATATCTATTATGGTTTTATACTAATAAGCACTTTGACTATAGGCTTACCAAAATGCCACAACAAATGACAGTAGCCAAAATAAGAGTCAAGAAGACAACTAGTACAGTTTTAGGAAGCACCTTATAATTGTTTTTACCACGTCATTGAATAGCTGTGGGTCCATGTCTAATTCTGCCTCTAGGTGGCATCGTTTAAAATTGGTTCCGTTTATACTTCTCTGTTGTTTTTTCATCATTGTTTTGCAAAACCTGTGTTAACTGTTGCCTAAGCGTTTATTTTTTTTTTGCACCATACAGTATTGTAGTTAGAACAGTGAGGAATTAGTTCTAGCCTAACCTTTTCCTTCCTTTCCCCCTTTTTTTTGGAAATGGATTGTGTTTGTGCATGTTCCTGGTGGTTGTGGTCGAGAGGTGTGTTTTTGTGTACGAGAGCCAGAAGGCCTAATCTGTTTTCGGGGTTGTTTTTTGTTTTTCTTCATCTTTTATGCATTTTCAGGCAGGAAGGACACGAGCAGTGGGGATTGTTGGCATTGAGCGGAAGCTGGAGGAGAAAAGGAAAGAGACTGACAAAAACATTTCGGAGGTGGATTGTGTAGTTAAAATAGTGGTTTATGATATGGTTGTGCTTATGATAGGATTGTGTTATACGCTTAAAGGACGATCCAGTATCCAGTTCTGTTTGGCTAATTTATTTTATTTATTAATTTTTTTTAAAGTTGAATAACACAGCTCTCTTTGTGTGGCTGAGTGACGCCATGCAGTAGGACTTGAAAGGCTTCCTGTCCTGGCTAAAAGTAGAGATAAGAGGTCACCCCACCAGGAGCCAAATTAAAACACTGCCCACTGATTCAACTGTCATTCAGCTCTCTTTAAAGTGACAAAAATAATTGTATTCTCCACCTCATGTGAAAAATAATTCACATACATTTCATATTGTAAATGTCTTATAATGCAGGGAGCTGGTGGCTCAATGGTAAGGTTCTGGGACACCAGGCAAGCTACCATCATTGGGTCCTTGAGCAAGGTCCTTAACCTCACTTGCTCCAGGGGCGCCGTTCATTCTGGCTGACCCTGCGCTCTGACCCCAGCGTTCAAATTCATAAGCTGGGATATGCGGAATATAAACATTTCACTGCATGTATGTGTATGTGATAAATATGATCTGAATTTGAATTTATTATGACTATCAGTTAGCTTTTATTGTTTAAATGCTATGTATTACTGTATGTACTTAGCACTAATGTGGGCCGCTGTCAACTGATGACCCGTTCTAATTCCCCCTTCTCTCCTCTCTGTCCCCATCAGGCATTTGAAGATCTCAGCAAGCTCATGGAGAAGGTCAGGAACTCAGACATCATGCCATCCCCCCCACCCTGTTTGTATAGGCACAGTGTGGCATAATTGTGACCTGTTTTTGTCCTTTTCCCCCCTCAGGCTAAAGAGATGGTTGAGGTTTCTAAATCCATTGCCAACAAAATCAAAGACAAACAGGGGGACATTACTGAGGATGAGGTGAGGCAGAAAACAGCTACAGTGAATATTTGAAACCAAAAAATGTTTTGAAATGACATCATATGTAAACTCTGCTTAAAGAAAAAACTGTCATGAGTTTAGTCAATGGTGCAATGTCCTGATGCTACAATGTTCCTTTTGCAGACTATCCGCTTCAAGTCATATTTGTTGAGTATGGGTATCGCCAACCCTGTAACTAGGGAAACGCACGGTTCGGGAACACATTACCACTTGCAACTTGCTAAACAGCTGGGAGACATGCTGCAGGCACCACTGGAGGTAAGATTACATGTAAATGTTTTTGTATTTATGAGTTAAGAAAAATCAGATTGCATACAAAGCTTTTACTTTTCATGCAATTGTGGGACAAATGTTGGCACACTTTAAAGTTAATGCTGTTTGTTTAAAGCATCAAATCATTATCCCTTTAACATACTATACAGTGGATGGCCAAACTGTTTTGGACACCTTACAAGAACGCTCACATAAGCGCATCTTTCCCAAACCTTTAACACAAAGTTGAAAGCACACAGTCGTCTAGAATTCTGTAGCATTACATTATTCCTTTACTGAATGTGGAGTTCCAAACCGTTTCCAGCATGGTAATGTCCCTGTGCACAAAGACATGGTTTACCAAAGTTGGTGTGCACAAACTCAAATGTCTTGCAAGCCTCAACCCCACTGAACAATTTTGGGAGAAACGGTACTGCCAACTGTACTACAGTGCCTGAAAATGTTGAAAAATCTGGCTCAATAGGAAAACCCCCACAGTCTCCTCCACCACCAAAATCCCCAAAATCTAGTGGAAAGAATTTTCACTGTGGAGGTTATTATAGGAGTAAGAGTTAGACTAACTGTGACCCTTTCTGTGAAAACCCAGCTAAAGTCATTTTTTGTGATTTTTTTCTGTTTTCCACATGAAAACATCCTTCATAATGTAAAGAACATTCTTTAAAATATAACCTGTATATCTGTAATATTGACTGAGTAAGGCCATGCCAAAGATTTGCTTTCATTTCAGACTCAGAAAATCATGTTTTTGAGAAATTCCATTGTAAAAACAAGCTTGTATTTAAAACCAAACCACATTTGAACCATAATTATCCCGACTATGTGCCATATACCAAAGTAAAGCTGAGATTCTCCCATTTTCAGTGGTATATGACAACATTTATGGGAAAATTCTTAGTTTTGTACAACAGGTCTAATTTCCATGATGCGAATGTCCAAAAAGCATGAAGAAATATTGGGACCGTTTTATTTGTAAAATAAAATATTAGTATAAAAATGTTAATAAGAATTACATTGAATTATTCAAATATGCCAAATATGACTACTTTTGACATTGATTGTCAAATTATGACATGATGATTATCTCACAATTAGATTATTCGGCTTTAGACGGGGTTTCACAGCGGGGGTCACAAATCTGGAATACGGTGTTTAAAAGCGCATTGGGATGTGATGGCCAATGCTTTTTTTTTCCATTTAGTGTAGCTCTTCAAAGTGCATTATATCTTGTACTTCCTGCAGGAGCGAGGGGGTATGATGGCTCTCACAGAGGTTTACTGCTTGGTGAACCGAGCACGAGGAATGGAGGTAAATTAGCATGCCTGTCTTGTTAAACCTATCTATGCATAATCCGTTTCATTCAAGCCAATAGTTTGTGCAGCCTGAATATTTACTCGCCCATATATGGCATGGGTGCAGTTATTAATCTGAATATAAAATCAGCCGCCTGAGGACCCTAAGTTTTAACGACACTTGACAGAACATATGTAATAATACTACAATAATTCACTCTGGGGTGTGATAGACTATGACCTAACACAAAGTGGACTATTAGTAGTTTTGGATGACTTTATAAAGCTTTCAAGTGCTTCCTTAAAGTGATAAAGACTTTGGTCTACATTCAACCAATTGAATTGAATTATTCTTATTATATTTTAGTAAATGTTTAATAATGAGTGTTTTGTTTCATTTGTGCATAATCCTTAATTAGATTCTAAAGTATTTGATTGTAGATTAGTTCAAGTTCAAAGTTCAAAGTTTATTCGTCACACGTACATTATACATGGTACAACATACAGTGAAATGCTTTTTCGACTATCTGAACATTTGCTGTAAGTGGGGGTGGGGA
>JAOUQX010000008.1:3311426-3339935 GCA_028566295.1 Liobagrus marginatus | reverse complement strand
ATGCGGAACCAAAGAATCTCACTGTATGTTGTACTGTATGATGTGCATGTGACCAATAAAATAAAGTTTAAGTTTTTTAAGTTTAGACAATGAATGAATGAAGGCTGCAATAGGTGGCTGGTAAACAGGAGACGAACAGTAGATGTGTGACTGCATTTGTAACCTTTGTTTTAGATCATCGTCCCATGTTAGATGTGCGAAACAGAGTTTTTACATTGTGGGTTAGTTTTGCTGCTGAATAAAAAAAAAAAAACTCATTAGTCAGATAGCAGTTTTTATCCACCACTATACTATATAGAATATGTATGTTTGGACTTTAATAATCATTAAGTAATACTTATTTTAGCATGCATTGTTCTGTTTATATAAGGTCTTGAAATGCACAGAGGGTGCTAAGAATGAACTATGAATGTTATATAAGAACATCTGTTTTTTCGGTCATGGTGTGAAGGCTCATTTGCATGTAATGGGACTTTGCTCCTGTTTTATAGGTATCTGAGAAAGGCTCCTTAACAGCAGAGGAGTTTGCTAAACTTCTAGGACTGACTGTTCTTCTTGCAAAAGAGAGGTACTGCTTGACAAACATGTATATTCCGTTTTATTCTGCAACGACATTGTCAACCTGCCTATTTCTCTTTAAGGCTCAACATCTTTTTTTCTTTCTCCAGATTGCTGCTGGCTGAGAAAATCGGGCATCTATGCAGAGACGATTCTGTGGAAGGCCTGCGCTTTTATCCCAACTTGTTCTAACGTTCAAGTCTGATCAGGAATAGTGTAATTTTTCTACTGGACTGATTTTCTGCCGATCACACAGTGGCCTCCATAAGCAACATTAAAGTTCGCTTTGTAGAGTGGATTTGTGGATCTACACAGCTAGATTATTAGTTCTCCCACTGTTTGATAACACCAAGCAGTGCTGTTGGCGAGTGTTGGTTTTGATTCTAATTTTACTGTACTTAGTTATTTAAATTTGGAGCAGATGCCTCAACAAGCCTGTAAAACGTAATTATGAACTTTAACAGTAATATTAAACCTGCCTCTGATCAGCAATGCCTTGACCAAGAGCTTCACTGATAAACCAAAGGCATATTTAGGATTCAGGTTTGGACTTCGGTTTGGAAGTTATAGTTTACAGAAAAAGTATGGCTAGTTCCTGGCACTGTTAGTGCACATAGGGGTGGATATATACTGTATATGTTCACGGTTTGTGTTTCATCCCCTGCACATTTATTCCCCTTTGGTGTTATATTAGCCCACACATTTCTGGGAAGTCTTTCCACTAGATTTTGAAACTTTCTTCCATGGTTATGGGATTAGTGCTTATTCAGCTGTAAGTGAATTAGTAAAGTCCTACACCGGTGTTAGATGACGAGGCCTGGGGCTCAGTCAGTGTTCCAGGTCACCCCAAAGGTGTTGTTTTCAGGTCGGGGGTCCGTTCAGAACATGTCAGTTTTTCTTGCCGAACCATGTCTTTGTGGCTGTTCCTTCGTAAAGGAATTGTAATGCTGGAACGTTTTCAAACCTTCTTGTTCCACTACACGTATAATCAAAAATCAGCAGCATGCAAAGACATTTTAGACAATTCTGTGCTTCCAACCTTATGGCAACGGTATGAGAAAGAGCTACATAAGGGTGTGATGTGCAGATTTCCACAGTCTTTGGGGCCATATAGTACAGTATATGTTTATTTTACATATATATCTCTACATAAATATCTCTTGTATTAATAAAGGGACATTTCTTCCAGTGTCTGAATTTAGGATATTAAGATCATTCTGATGTTTTCTGCAAATAAAGAAACGACTATAACCACCTGTGTGCATGTTCTTGTCCACCATGGTGTCATGTCATCCCATGCCGTTGACCAAGATAAAGCATATACCGAGCACCGATATAATTTATCATGGGTGAATGATGAATCAGGTTACTGTGTGATTTTATACATGCACTGCTTCCACATGATTGGCTGATTGGTTAATTTTATTTATTTATTTATTTATTGCCCTTGTGTTCCTAATAAAGTGGCCGGCGTGTGTGTTGAGAAATTTTATTACGTAGTTATAAAACCCCAAAACATTTTTTGCCTAAACAAGCAAATTTTACTCCTTACGATCCAATAAAAACCACTGTTGAATCCCGCCCAGTCTGGCAGCAGTGTGAGGCTGCGTTCAGCGGCTACTCCTCTTTCCTCCGGGATCCTCTGTAGGCGTCGGTAAAGAGGATAAACATGTAGTCTGACTCGCTCGTTTCTGTTTCTCTCAACACACTCTTCTACACCGAAGCTGTGGGTAAATAACTTTTTTGTTTCTTTATTGCACCACACAAACTGTCTGTTATAATAATTTTTTTAGAGCGATTTAAATGAAGTGTGCTCGTCATTCTGTATTGACTTGAATAACGCGCGTAGAAACAACTATGGACCCAGTAAATGTAAAAGCTGAGCAAGCAAACTTGAGTGTAATTTTTTTTACTTTGTATTATTATTATTATTATTATTATTATTATTATTATTATTATTATTATTATTATTGTCGTTGTTGTTGTTATTTCGCATATTGCGCAGTCTAGTACAGTACTTACTAACCGTTATGTTCGAGGGTGCATTCACGAAGGCTGTCAATTTAAAGACTACAAACACGCCACAACTTTAAATTGAATTAAGCAGTGTTTCATTCTGACTAGAGTTATAAATACAGTTTATGAGCTCATTAACAGGGAGTGAACTCTCTTTTAAAGACGAAGTAGTAAAGAAGAGTAGGTATAAGTATATACCTACTCTTATATATACCAAAAGTATAACTAAATATAATTACATTTAAGCCTTTTCCTAAGTGGTTTCATGTAATCTATTTCTGGATTCGACATTCAACTTGTGTTATTTAGATTCTTTTAAATACAAAATAAAGGGGTTTGTTATTGGTAAAGTGGTTTGTGTGTGTGTGTGTGTGTGTGTGTGTGTGATAGATGAAACCCTGGAGAGCTGATGGTTGTGTATTTTCACTGGACATTGGACAAGGCGGAAAATTGGAATCACGGGTTTGGGTAACAAATCTAACTTTGATGAGTTCAATTCCGAGGCCAGAACCATTCAGAAAGTAAATAGTATATGGATCCCAGGAACCCAAAAAATATAAGAATTGGTGCTGAGTCAAATGGAAAAGAAGCCGCTAAGTTTCAAAACATGAATCAAACTATGGGGCTGGATGTAGATGTTTATGTAAGTACAAAGTGGAGAAACCCGTAGCAAAAGCTGTGAATCTGAAAAGATCATGCTCTGTATAAAGACCTGCAGAACTATTTATTTATCTTATTAACTAGCTTCACTGCAATATTTGTGGTCCGGTCATGCCTTTGTGATTATGTTGTTATGGACACTTTGTGCACATTATAATCATTTTGAGATGATAATAAACATCAATGAAATAAAGCATTTTGTTTATTTCTGCTAATATCTGTTGGAACAGTGTGCAACTTACAAGGCTGTTTGAATATAAAACAGTGATGTTGAGTGAGCAAGAAAGAGGTCATGCATCGGAATGATTCAGGGTTTCACCCCAGTTGTCCAATTTCTGCTCCTGCTACTGCTTTTAGGATTTGGTAAGTAGAGACAATCAAATATTAATAAGGATTGTACTGATATATAAAAGACGTTGAATGTAATGCATTCTTCCATAGATACATAAATTCATTATGCCTTATCATTTACTTCTAGGTATAAACAGTAGTTATGCCTGCAGTCTAGTATCACATAGTGGCCCCGGATAAGCAGTCCTCCTTTAGTAGAACAAGCTTAGATAGGAAGAGGAGGGACGGAGGTTTTTCCTGTCATCTTTTCCGTTAGTATTTTATTTTCTTGGGAAATGACCTATGTGTTGCGCCATTTGTGAACTACACTGACTTTCTTATGTGAATGTAGGGTTGTAGAGCCTATTGTCCTACATCATACAAAGTGTTTTTGTATAAGGGTGGGGGTTATGGAGTATATACAGTATCCGGTCATTATTGTTGAATAGACAATTATGAATTTCCGTTTATGGAACACGTATTAAAGCGTTTCAGTTTATTTCGGAAGTTGTAATTGTAACAAAGCACATTCACATCAATAAATCTAGATTAAATCCCTAATGTACAAACTAGGCATGACAATGGCAAGGGAAACATTTCATCACATGACAAGACAAAGAAAAGAGAAAATCATGAAATCTGTTTGGTGACACCAGATACTGGAATTATAAATCATTCTTTTTTACACCTTTATATTATAAAGGCAGTCAGTGCTAAGTGTGTAGAAGTGATGTTTAATATGAATTCAATGTAAAGACGTAACCTGGCACAGGACAATCTGTTTACAGCAGCGGTTCTTACAATAGGAAAAAGTTTTAGATACAGTAATTGGGTAATATCCATAGATGTAAAGGAATATGTAGTAATAAAACTGAATTATACATCCTAAAGATATCAAATAAGGATAAAATAGTTATTTGGAAATAACAGTTCAACAATTAGCAACAGCTTGAAAGCTGTATTTCAGTATTACAAATTTTGGATTATATATTTTAATACTTCTTTATTAATAGTTTTTTTTCCATTGCTGTGTAACTTTTCTCTGTTGTTCAAATATGTTTCACAAGTTTTTATTTCTTTTTCAGCAATGGCTGGTCTACAGCTGTGGCCCTCAGTGCATGTCGCTCTAAGCAATGCCAGTGTTTTTGTCACCTACAATACAGACAGCAACATGACAGCCAGTGAAATGTCCATGGATTTGATTGACCTTGATAAGAATATAACTCTGCTAACTAGACCTTTGCCATTAAACCAGACAGCAGGCGTTCTGGAGTTTGACTGCAAGTACTTCCTATATGCTGGAAACTTCAGTTTTAGATTAGACCAAATGGGCTACCAGGGTGCTCTAAAAAGTACCCTCAGCTGGTGGAGCCCAGTACTACGCACCCAGTGGCCCACTTTCCACTTTGGAGTGGAACGAGCAAACAGCAGCTACACCTCGGATGCATTTCAGGTTTCTGTATCTACCAACGTTGACTTCCACGTCTGCCTGAACAGCAACTCGTCCCTGTACCTAGAAGTCAGCTACATGGAGCACAACCAGATTGGAAAGAACACCATCGACAAGGTGCAGAAACGAATGGCACACAGCATCCAGGTTCTGAGGTCCCAGCACGTGGACCTCAAGTGTGCCTCCCTTCTGACTGAGGCTGGTTTTATCCGAATAGCTCTCAAGTCCCACTACAGCCAACAGAACATCAAAACCTCAGGACCACTCTATCTGTCTCGTATATTTTCCTACAAGCTTTTGGTGGAGAACATTTACAAAAGTGGGTGTGATGGCACAGTGTCTGTCCGGCTGCTCTCTCCACCCTGCACAGTTACCACAGGGAAAGTGTTGCTGTATAAGGAGGCCAGTGCAGCTGCAGAGCAGGAAAGACCCTCTCAGCTTGCTTTTCACTTTCTCAGCCAAGGCGAGAACGAGACAGAGTTTAATTGCTCCCAGTTTGATCTTGGCCAAAGAAAGTACTGCTTTCATTATGAGAGAATCTACAGTCAGTCCTCTAGTTTGGCACATACATGCATCATTGTGCAAAGAAATGCAGGTGAGATTTTTGTAAGAGTTAAATTAATAGAAGGGTATTTCTGTTATATGTAGTTAATACAATCAAAATGATTAAAGATAACAATTGCAATACTGCCACTGGCATGGACTGGCTGGCATAACCAGTTGTATTCTGCTTTAACTCTATGTGTGATTTATTAGTAGACATGTGGGGCCCGTGGCAAACATGGAGCGGGTGCAGTGTGAGCTGTGGAGAGGGGGTGAGAGAGCGTGCACGTGAGTGCTTGCTGCCCCCAGGTGGTGGACTACAATGCAGTGGCATGGTGAGAGAGCAGTCACTCTGCTCCCTGGAGGACTGCACTGGTAAGCCATATCCTAAATTATCCACTTCACATCATGTGTAAGGATGCATTTCATCAGTGCCATGTCTTTATTCTTTTGAAGTCTGAAGAAAGGTTGTGTTCACTTGTGGATGCCAAAATCTGTCCTATTGTCTTGTCTGTAGACCTCCTGCCTCCCATTTCTGTCCCGTCTCCTCCAGCTGTGGATTCCTTTCTTGGAGGTAACCTAGTTGTGGTGGCTGGTATCTCACTTTGTCTAGCTGTCATCCTGGTCACTATCCTGATAACAGTGTGGAGGAAACTGTGCCATGCCCCAAAGTGTAGCTCAGCAAGGCCTGAGTCTATGCATTCTGCTAAGCACTCAGATGAAGCTTCTATTTGTGGGCACACTGTACATAAACCTAGTTTCTCTGAGAGTATTGAAGCAGCTGCACTACAGAAAGGCCAAACATGCCCTACGACAGCAGTATCAGACAAGGGGGTACTGGCCTGTCAGAAGAGTTTCTCCCTGCCTATACCCACACCCCAGGATCCTGATCGGTTGTCCCCCTCTTGTCAAAAGATTCTTCCTCCCATATTTGGGTATCGTTTGGCACAGCAGCAGCTTAAGGAAATGAAAAAACAAGGGCTTAAAGAGGCCACACAAGTTTATCATGTCTCCCAGAGTCCTGTTGATGACACCATGGTGGAGGCCACAGCCTCAACATCTGCTGGTCTTACACCAATGCCTCAGAACCTGGAACCTCAAGAAGAAGCCAGTATCAGTCACGTCCACAAATCATCTTTTACAGAGCCCACATGGCCTCATAGAAACTCTGCTACTCTGCCAGACAGACTGAGTCCCAAAGTGGAGCCGATAGCTACATCAAAATTTGTTTTTAGTGATCGCGTCAGACGCCAAGAACGCACTGCAGACTGGGTGGCAATGGTGGAACGAAACAGACTTAGTTTTTCTAAGAACCCAAACTTCAGGAGGACATCTAGCTTTAACGAGAGGAACCTGCAGCAGTTAACCAAGCCACAACCATTTAGGGACCGGAGCATGACTCAGGTAGCCCCACGCCAGATTCCTGAGGGCAGTTGTAGAAACAGAGCCTGGGAGCATCCAATACCTGAGCTAGAGGACTGGTCTCAGACTAAATATCAGATACCTTACAGCTCTAGCAACCACAGTCAGCGACCTTGGGAAAATCTGCATTTCTTTCCGACATCCAAATCTGCAATAGTTCATTCGGCAACAATACCAACAAAAAATCGAATAACAGAACCTCACGGAACAGGCTTGGGCCTATCTTATGGGATGGGCCAAGTAGAAAAGGCTGAACAAAATTGGAACAGGAGAGGGCCTTCACCCATCCAGAGGAACATTTTAGCCAGAAAATTGCGAGAAGCCAATACATCAACCAACCACCACAGAAAGAGAAGTTCCACCTTCTCTAGCTGTGATCAGAGCAGGAGCCGAAGCCTCACACTCACTGCAGACTTTAGTAGCTCCTCCTACGGCCTGACTGAGGATGAGCAGCGGATGATTGACATTTCTGGATATCTGGGTGAAGAGGATAAGACAGGAATAACGAAAGACCTCAGACTAACTTAATTATAGCTGAGAATGTCCAGCATTAAATATTGCTCTACTTGTTGTGGTTTTCCTTTTTAATCATTTATTTAGGAAATACTTTGTGTATTATGTGTTATTAGCTGAATGATGTATAATTTATTGTTTTTGTCTTAAAATTTCATTTTTATATTTCTTGATAAAATTATTAACATCACAAATCATAAATTATTTTGTTTGTACAGTGTAGGGTTTATATGTGTTCTGAAGGGATTTTGAATGTTATTGGCACCTGGTCAACCAGTTAATTAATTGTAAGCGTTGTTACTTTAAAGCTGCAATAAGATTATGTTGGATATTGTAACAGATTTGAATTTATGGATTGTTGGATTTATCAAGTAAACGGTAAATAATCAACAAACAGTATTTCACTGCATTAAATTATATAATGTTTGGTCTGGTTTGGCCACTTGGTCTGTTTCTAAACACATTTAAATATATAAGCATTGATTAATGTAAGGAAAAATTATGTTATTTTTGTTTATAAATGAAAATATGTTTTGTTTTTTTTTTATTTAACAGGGTTATTCGTTTTGATTTAGTGAAGTTTTATTAAAAGAATGTAATCCTATCTGTTTGTAATCTGAAGGATAATTTGGAGTAGTTTACACTATGGGAGTCTTTTTACACTGGAGAAATGTCTCAACTCATCGGCAGGCAAGTTCTGTTCTCTATGCATTATGAATAAATTTTTTTCATGTTTATTTTCCTTTAGTTTTGACTTTTTTATTTTAGGCCTGTAGAAAGTGGGGGCAGTATTTTGTGATTTGGATTATTGTTGAGATATCTGTTTTTTGGCCAAGCCTTATGGGGAAAAACACTTTAATAAAGGGAAAATGCAACTAAAGGAGCCAAAATGTTTTACTTGGTTTACTGAGGTTAATGAAGTTGGGTAGTATAAATCAAGTATAAAGGCATCTATAAAAAATAATCTGTAGGAATTATAAACTCATAATAATATCATAAGGTGTGTGTGTGTGCGTGCGTGTGTGTGTATTCATGCGTGTGTGTGAACTTGTTTGCATGAATTTATGAGGACACAAATTTATATAATGACATGGGTATTACACCTGTACTACAACATACGTTTTATGGGGACATTTCATGAGTCTCCATAAGTAAAATTGCTTTAAAAACATATTAAACGTTTTATTAAAAAGGTAAAAATGCAGAATGTTGTGTGTGATGTGCAGGTTTAGGAGTAGGGTAGGGTAGGGTAGGGGTGTGTGTGTGAGATGTGTAGGTTTGTGGGTAGGGTAGGGGTGTGTGTGTGATGTGTAGGTTTAGGAGTAGGGGTGTGTGTGTGTGTGCGTGTGTGCGCGCGTGTGTGTGTGTGATGTGTAGGTTTAGGAGTAGGGTAGGGGTGTGTGTGTGATGTGTAGGTTTAGGAGTAGGGTAGGGGTGTGTGTGTGATGTGTAGGTTTAGGAGGAGAGGTAGGGTAGGGGTGTGTGTGTGATGTGTGGGGGGGTAGGGGGATCGAATGTACAGTTTGTACACTATCAAAACCATTACACCTATGGAATGTCCTCACTAACATAGCAAAACAAAACTGTGTCTGTGTGTGTATGTGTGTGTGTCTGTGTGTGTGCATGTGTGTATGACTGCTCTGGTGCTGTTTGGCTAAAGTTCATATACATGGAAAGATACATTTATCAAAGACATTCCATGTGGTCGGCTTGGGATGAAGGTTTATTTAAAAAATGCCGTAGTATACAGTATCTATGATCCATATGCACATTAACTGTGGATTACAATCAGAATGTTCTACTGCAAGCTTTTGCTGCATAAAAGTAAATCATTATTTCATTTCTTATCACATAATGCATAAACATGCAAAGTGTAATGTTTTAACTGTCAGGTCCTGCTCCACTTCCCAGGCTGTCCATAAATGATGTAGGTCGGACCTTCATGTTTATGTGTCTGAGGGAGTACCACAGTCCTCGCCAGGTGCCCCACACAATGCCATTGTCATATTTCGCTTTGTACTTCCCTCCTCGATAAAACTTTCCATTCAAGTTGGCAGCATGGCACCTAAAGAGAGGCAAACAATTCTGTAACAGCTCATAATGAAGATGCATTTGCAGGGTAACATTTACATTTCTGGCATTTGACAGACTCTCTTATCTAACTTATATTTATCTCATTATCCAATTGAGCAGTTGGCTCAGGGGCCTAACTGTTGTGTCAGTGTGGTGGTGCTGGGCATTGAACCGCCAATCTTCTGGTCAGCAAACCAACAGCTTAACTTATGAGCTTCCCCCTTACATGTTCTTTACTTTTGGGACCTTACCTGTTGTACCACCATCCTTCCTTGTTCTCTTCAGCACAGTTTCCTTGCAGATATCGATCATTATCCTGGTCTCTGGTGCTAAACGGCATGCCACTGTGGGAGGCAGACCACTGTTCCACCATATTGCTCCCACCAGACAAAGCATCTCCAGCCCGGCCACTGTACATGCCAAAGTATAGTCTGTACTTATCCTGCAAGTATAGGCAGGAATATAAGATGAAGTACATCAGAAACTGGAAACACAATGTTAAAAGTATTTTATGATTTATTTTTAGACAATGATGACAGGAAACAAAGGCTTACGTTTTCATTTGCCACTCTAAAGTTATCGTATATTGAATAGGATTTTTCACCATTCCAGTCCATCATATCGATCTTCATTACCTTATCACCTTCATGAAACATAAACAAACTAAATCTTTCCCATGAACAATGGATAAAATGTTTTCCAGACTAACCAACAGCAACTTACCTCCAAAAAGCAAGGCGTGAATATTATCATTTCCCAGCCAGAACTCATCTTTGCTTGATTTGAGATGACCAAATCCATTCTTATAGTCCACCCAGTCTCTGGGGAGAAGGCATTTGATTAACCAATTAAGAGTTATGTTGCATGACCATGACAACCATCATGATGCATTGTAATTTAGCCCTAAGTTTATCTTTTCTTTTATTATCCTGTAATAGACATAGCCAAACTTCATCCTTTAGACTGTTTGTGTCTCCATTCAGCCATAAATTTTGATAAACATATTCATTCCTTTAATATTATATTGTTCCCCTAATATACTCTAGTACAGTGGGGGAAATATTTGTTTGATCCTCTTCTGATTTTGTAAAATCACGCCCTTACAAGGTAATGAACGGTCTAGAATTTTATGGTAGGTTTACTTTAACAGACAGGGACAACATATCAATAAAGAATCCAGAACAAAACGTTAAAGAAAGGTTATAAATGAAATACGTATTTGATCCCCTGGTGAAGAAACCATGTTGAGGTCAGACATTTCTTGTAGTTGGTCACCAGTAGTTTGCGCATGTCTCAGGAGGGGTTTTGGTCCAATCCTCTCCCCTAAATCTTGAAGGATTCAAGGAAGGATTTTCACTTGGCAACTCGAAGTTTCAGATTCTTCCAAAGATTTTCTACGCCATTAATGTCCGGAGACTGTCTAAGGGATAAACTTACAAAATGAGCAGGAGCTCATATAAATATTTCTTCCACTGTATGTGGTTTGGCTACATGATGCCACATGATCACATGATACATAAATGATGCCATGTGATGGATTGGTGTTTTTCTGCCTAACAAGTATTGCTGGTATAAGCTCTGGAACAGTTACAACCCAAACCAGGAAAAAAGTTCTTAATGATGATTAATTTAAAAAACAAATGAGGAAAAACCATTTCCTTCTTCAACTGCCATATAAAAGTCTTATTATTGGTGGCAAAGATTCACCCACCTATTAAAATCCACTTTACCGTTGCGCCGTTTTTGTACCACTGTCCAGCCTCCTCCATCTTCCATGTCGCAGAATACAAGAAAAGGCTCAAGAGATGTAGCTGGTCTGATTCGGTAGAAGCCACTCTCAGGTCTGAGCCTGTCAAACAGCTCTGAGCAGTCTGGATATCAATAATAAACAGCCCAGGTATATGAATTCCTTTTGCAATTATAAGCGTGTACTCTGATTCTACACTACACACCATCCAGGTCATATTTTCATTTCATAATTTGGATATTAACATAGTTTTACGTCATTAATGTAACGTTATTTCTTTTATAACTATATTTCTTACTCAAGACTTTTATCGTTCTTGTCGGGGGTTTTTTTTAGGTTTTTTTTAACAAAGTGTACTCTAGTTCTACATCATATCATAATCTATATAATATTTTTATTCATAATGATAAAATATAATATTTTATATATATATTTTTTTAAATTACAGTAAGATCCCTAATTGTTCTGATTTGTCATTAGATACTGCTTTTAAGTATATTTCTTATCTTACTAGATAATGACTATTATTTGCCCTTCAATACCGTCAAGATTTGCCATTTTAGATTTGGTGTCAACTGAGACTATTGATATTATACAATCCATACTGGAGACTGTAGAACTGTCTTTGCCTGTACCACTTTAGCTTTATGTTGTACAAAAACACAACAGGTGACCAATACCTCGGTCATGAACGAGTAGGTTTCCCCCTGTACTTGGCAGAGCTGGTAAGGTCATGTTGTCCTGTTTGGAAGCTGTTGCTGGTTTGAACCTGCGGTGTTTACATAGGTGCATCAATTTCCATTCTCCGATTATCAGCTCATAATTAAGTTTCTGAATGTTCTCTTTCAGCTCCAAAACCTCCAAAGGGCAGTCGTCCCCTGTCTCAATGAACCAAAAAAAAAATAGATTATAAGCATCCATTGTATGTTCCCAGAAACAATAATACAATATATTATCAAATAAACAGTGAAAATCTTTGTTTTCTTCAACAATACAAAATTCCAACCTATATATTTTATATTCAGAATTATATTAGTTTAAAGTATAAAGTGTATTTTACTGTAATGACATGTTTTTTCTACTCAGAAGTACACAATGTGGAACTTTTTGTCTGCCTTAAATCCACATTCTTTATTCATACGACGCACCACAAGTATATTTTTTGTTGTTGCATAAATTATAATTTGTTATGGTCAACCCAAATGATCATTTACTGAACATTTTTCGGAATGGCGGCATTTTGTAGCAGCAGCAGCCGTTGTATATTAACTCTAGTTAAATGGGAATTACAGGTTCAAATCTGTAATAAGTAATAAGTATGACATCAAGTGCTATTCCAAAAATGACATTTATTACATTAAGTTAAACTTCTAGGAATTAATTTTATTACTACTTATTATTATTAATACTATTTATCTTATACTAAATTCAATGCAAATGAGCAAGTATCATTATAAATTAGAAAGTATTGCATAGATATATTATATAACTATTATATTTATAATAGTTTTAGATTTTTTTTTTTAATCTAAAAACAATCCTAGTTTACCCTTCAGAAATTTGAACTAAACTACTGAACTAATTCTTACCGAGCCACCTGATAGCAGAGTTCCATAGAACACCATCAAAAGTAGAATCACTGCTGGCATGACAACAAAAATCTGAAAAACTCAGATTGGAACTCAGATTCATTGATTTGAAAAAGCAACAAACGGTAAAAAAAAAATAAATAATTTAAGCTTAAAAAAGCCTATATAAGCGTATATGTAGTTTCTTTAAAAAAGTGAAGACTCCAAAGGCATTTTTAAAACAGCAGACTATATTATTACATGCATACTGCTGGCTTCATTTCTATGAGATGTTCTCCACATGCAGATGGCTCTGGAGTGAAAAAATTTCATGCTTTTTTATTATTTATAGGATCAGTTCGTTCCACATGGTCTACATTAAATCCAAAAACGGTGTTGCAACACTTTTCCATTTCTTAAATTCCATTGGACATTTTCTTGAAAACAAAAACAAACTTAAATCTTGTAAATTTAAAGTTTCAATACCATTATCAGTCACATAAAATATGAATATAAAAAGTTGTTTTGTTTAAGTGCAAATAATTAAATAGAGTAATTAATAGGAAATATTTTTTATTCAATTGTATTACAAAAATTATTATACTGTATAATATATGGAATAATATTTTAATTGTTTTTTGTAAAATAAATATAAAATAAGTATTTTGGAAGGATGAGCAATACAAGCGTCAGATTTTCTATTATAGTGGATGTTTTTTAATGTACAATTATACATTAAAAATTAGGTGAATCTTACACAAAAGTGGTTTCTATTGCTCTAATTAATGACTTCTATTCCACTTTTCTATGCAATTTCAGATATTTCTTGCACTGTGAATATTTAGATTTCGTTTTTTAATATTATTTAAACAGACAAACTTTGGCAACAGAACACTAGTACAGAAACGCCTACCACTCATAAATCAAAATAGTAGCAAACCCCTTAAAGTAAAATTAAAAAAAATTCTAAGGAATTTGATCTAGGTTACCAAACCTTTAAATAAAGTAAAAAACAAAGAGCAAAAAAAAAACTATTAGAGATTCCAGGTATATTACCCACAAGTTTTAAGTAGCTGTTCAGCTTTTCACATTAAAACGTAGGACATAAAAGCTTTTCATTGGTTTCATATGACAAACTATTTAATAAAGTAATGCCACTTGATACAAAGCTGTGATGCGCAGCATTTTCACACAATTTGTTGCCCATAACTGTAAACATGGGCTTAATTATTATGTCTTATTGTGTAATGTATTATTTTACTGTGTATTGTATAACTTAGGCAGGCAGGCTTACATGTGGTGCTCGTTATCACTCTCTCTCTCTCCCTCCCTTTCTTTTTCGGTCTCTCTCGCGCGTGCGCGCGCACTAACACAGAACACATTCAATCATTGTCGTATTCGACAATGCACTAACTTGCATTAGATTGACAAATGTATTATTATTTTTTAATTATTTATCGGAACATTTCGATCCACATTAACGCAAAATGCGCTAAAATTCTTCAGGCACGCACGCGCGCGCTCTTGGTTTGAGTTAACGGAATGTTGGGGGAGGCTCAAGTCTGGATTCCGAATCTTCCCAGAGAGTCATATCACTCAGCTCAGGTCACAAATAAGAGTCGGATCCCAAATCGGCTCATTTTATTGATCGCTTACCTTTTTTACATTGTTTGTTATGAACCATGTTTCAATAAACGTAATGACTGTAATACCTGTAGGCCCTATTAATACAGTTAATTCGGTAATAATTGTGATACATAACTTCCAACGGTATTTAAAAAGTCTTAAAGGCACCATAGCGTCTAAAACGTTTTAAAGCAGATGATTTATTCTGTCATTATTTCAGCAAAAGCCCAATATGTAAAAAAAAAAAACGATTCGTGGAGTCAACTCGTTTGTAAATGGCACATCATCAGGCGGAATGATTCTCCGCTGTGTTTGCACAGAATATGGGCGGATAAATGTGAAGATGTGGAGTGGAGGAAGGAAAACCTTTGAACCGTTTTCTCTGTCACGGGATAGTCAGGCCATCGTAAAGAAAATCACCAAAAAGGTAGGACACCAAGCACTCAGCAACCCGTGGTTTTGCGACTGACTCGGTAAAGCGTTTGCTGAAGTAAAAATACCCGGATTCAGAGGCGAAAAGAACAAAATGAACCTAGAATAACCCTTCGGATGCTCTCTGGTTTGGGAACTGTTTGTTTTGCTAACTAATTCAAATTCAATTTAAAGAGTAAGAAACTGAAATGAACGCCGCTGTTTTTACACTTTTCAAAATATAATAGCAGAAGTTTCTCGGTTTGAGTTAACGGACCTACTGGAGGTGTTGTTCACGCTGAACTGTTTCATGTGCTTTTGGAAGAGACCACAAACATTCAAGTGTATAAAGGGACCCCAGTGAATGTGTATTAAAGCGAAATATTGCTGAGCTCCTAAACGACAACCCAGGAATTTGAAGACATTAAGGTAAATGTGTGTCACGTGGTCTGCCTAAGTTTAGTGATGTTGCTGTGTTGGCGTGTATTTGTCCTAAATTTTTATTTCTTCAATACTAAGCTTCGTTCAATATAAAATCTGAAACAACTGATCACACACTCAAATGCAACTGGTTTCTTGTTATGGAACAGAACAGGAGATTTTAAAGTCTCTTGAAAATGACATCTGTGCATTATAATCCACCGGTGGATTCCAAAGATGTTAATGGGTGAGTGAATAACCTTTAGTACAATAAATGAAACCACTACTTATGACCTTTGCTCTTTCTTTTATGCAGCGTCATCTCCTTTTCAAACACAAGACACCTCATGCTTCTAAATTCTAATCCTTTGCTCGACACAAAGTGTCATCACAAAATGAAATCTGAATAGTGATGCCACAGCAATGGGATCTTAAATAGCGACTTAATCTCTATACACGGGTGCACTTAACCTTGAGATTCTCGCTGACTAATGTTGACCATTAAGTGAAAGTTGTTATAATAACATTAGGGCTGCATGATATGGACAAAATACCGTACTGCAGTCAAATTCCAATCACTAATCTTTGAAACAAACACAGAATGTAAGCGGGTTATAGACTGTTCTATTCGTACACGTACGGCTAGGGAAAAACATATTTCTCAGTTGTATGCAGCAAATTCATATTAGTATTGCAAATGATGTTGATGAACCATAAATGATCTATAATGCAGCCCTAAAACACAGTTATGGCTCAGTCATTTAATTGAGGGGCTTCCGTGTATTCACTTAAACAGCAAATGATGAGGGTTGTTCATAGAAAATCTGAAACTTTGTGTTATTTTCTTTGCTTAGGAACGGTGTGATGGAAGAGGCAGAGGTTCAAATCGATGATGGCAAAGAGGAAAGTGAGGAACCGGACACTATGTACTAGTAAGAAACTCTAATCATACAATTCAAAGAAAACTCTTGACAAATCCAATGAGTGAAATTCTGTTGTATTTGTACTTTTGTTAATGCTTTCTCATTGTTTTGCAGCAATATCAGGAAAAGGATAGCTCCTTTTGTTATGTCATTTGGGTTTCGGTGAGTGATTATATCCTAGATATACTTCTACGGTCACTTTATCTATAAAATTAATTTTCAGACAAACTTGTCCTATTTAAATTCCACCACCATTTTATAACCGTGATTGTGTTATTAAAAATGTCTTCTTTTTGTTTAGTTTCATTTCTGCTGTAATGTTTTTTATATTTCCTTTTGCAATATGTTTTTTTTATTTATTTATTTATTTCTCTTATTTTTTAAGTGTCTTCGGCCTGGTTCTTATCTTCGTGGACATAATTCTGGTCATTGTTGACCTTTCGCTGTCACCTGAGAGCCGTAAGAGTTTCGGGACTGTTTTGGAGACCATCTCACTTGTCATCTCATTCTTCTTCCTCATCGATGTGCTCCTGCGGATTTATGTAGAAGGGTTAGTGTGGAACAGCACACTGGAAAGTGTTTCCTTTATATTCTAGTTTCCACATATGCAGATATCTTAGGAACAGAAAATAATGCTGATAAGTTAGAAGGAGACAGGAAGTGTTGTGACAGCTGTTTCCTGTCTGATGATCTGGAAATCATGCGGAAAAGCAACTCGTTTTGTTGCTGACTTTGGTGATGTAGAAGGGTTGAAAAATGTAAAGCATTTCCCCAGTTTTAATTTGAATGCAAGTTTAATGTGTGTTCACAGGTTGTGTGAATTACGTGGATTGTGAATTAACAGTGCGTTGTATGTTTTAGATTTAAGGTGTACTTCAGTTCCAAGCTAAACATCATGGATGCCTGCATTGTGATCATCACTCTGGTTGTCACTATGATCTATACATTCTCTGACTTCTCAGGAGCAAGCCTTATTCCTAGGTAAATTTAAAAACATATATTATATACTGTATATATATTGTGCGGTTTAATTTTTTTGATTAAAAAAGAGCGACGGATTGTTGATAGTTTGTGCACTGTATACATTTGATAAAATTGCCAGTGCTTTGGGGTATGCAGTTATTGGAATATAATCAGCAACTGGGTGGAGCTTTAAAATAACATTTTAAATAACGTCACATACCAACCTGTTCTATGCTATGGGGAAGTGTTAAGTCAGTGGTCAAAGTTTTGATCTGCTGTTGCGAATTTTGTGGGTTCAATTCCCCTCACTGCCAAGCTGCCACTGCTGGGCCCCTGAGCAAGGCCCTTAACTGCTCAGTTATAGAAAAACAAGTAGCCTTTGACCCTTAAATGTGATAAATGTAAGTGGCTCTGTATATGGGCGTCCGCCATAATGCCAGATGCCAATGTAAATATTCCACAGCAATTGAAACAAACGTTCCTTTTATTATTCGTTATAGCAGCTGCAAACAGTCACCTGTCTGCCTTGAAGTTAATAAGACGCAAAGCTCAAGCTTGCTTTAGCCATTTCATATGCTTGAACAGCGTTAGTTCTGATTGTTGTAATGTTCTGACACTGAAAACAACTTCCCCAATTCAATTCAATTTTATTTCTAAAGCATTTTCAACAATTGCAGCTTTAGAGACGATGAAGAATAAGTAAAATTCTGAAATGTGTGAAATATATCCCAATCAGCAAGCCTGAGGTAACAGTGGCAAGGAAAAACTCCCTAATGTGATGCTAGGTAGAAACCTTAAAAGTTACATGAATATCTATGTACAGAAAACTACCGTATATGTAAACATTTTCACAGATTCAAATGCTGTTTTGACTTGCCTTACATGTTCCACAAGTTGCTGTGAGCTAGCTAGTACGATAGAAACATTTTTATAAAGGATTAATTCATTTGATTAATTTACTAGAAAAGAAGTTGAAATACCTATCAAAGCTGCTGATGTATCAGAGTGAAGAATTCAACACTACCATGTTATTTTTTTTGTTAGTATTGATTACGATGTATTCTACCAACTATGAACAGGTTAGTGACCGTTCTGAGATCCCTGAGAATAATTATCCTGGTGCGTATCTTCCGACTGGCGTTCCAGAAAAAAGAGATGGAAAAGGTCACCAGAAGAATGGTAAGGATCTAAATGAGCAAGGGTGTGTTTTATTCACAAATGTATGAATTAACATTTGTATTTGTGAACCTATCAGGTATCGGAGAACAAAAGACGGTACCAAAAAGATGGATTTGATTTGGACCTTACATATGTTACAGGTTTAAATTCATTTACTTTTAAATAAAAAGCGAGGCACATTTATGCTTTTGTCTGCTAACATTTTTGATGTTTGTTTATTGTTTCAGACAGAGTCATTGCGATGTCCTTCCCCTCATCTGGGAAACAGGCCCTGTACAGGAATCCCATTAGAGTGAGTAAATGGGCAATGTTGGAAAATGGCAACAAACAAACAAAAAGAAGTTAATATATGGAATATAAAGCAAATTGTCCAATAAATACTACTTCAACAATGGCATGAGCACAACATTTACATACCTACTGTGTATGCATCTTTTTAGGAAGTTGTCCGATTCCTAGACGCTAAACATCTGGATCACTACAGAGTTTACAACCTCTGCAGTAAGGATTTTTTTGTGTGTGTAAATATATGCAGTTACTTATAAATCTTACTAGAGGATGCTGATGAGTAAAAATAAATATTAAGTATAAACAATTTTCTAATTTCAGGTGAGAAAGGTTATGATCCCAAATTGTTCCATTATAGAGTGGAACGTGTGATGATTGATGATCATAATGTGCCGTCATTAGAGTAAGTTAATTGGTCATGTTTAAAATGTCGTCTGTTTCAAGAAGCTTTAGTGTGAGCTAATTGGTGTGTATTGCATGGTTCGTAGGGACATGCTGAGATACACTGCCAGTGTTAGGGAGTGGATGGCTGCAGACTCGCGCAACATCATTGCGATCCATTGCAAAGGAGGAAAAGGTGACTACATTTCTTTGTGCGGTTCATGCGTGGAAGTAGATCGTAAAACTTTAACAGCAAATGAATCTAGTACTTGGTGCAGAGAATGGTTGTGGAAAGTTGCGTTAAGAAGTGTTTCCTGCTGTGACAGGTCGGACCGGGACGATGGTATGCACGTGGCTGATCGACAGTGATCAGTTTGAAAGTGCACAGGTACTATTATTATTATTCAATTTATTTTTTATTCCTTTTTTTTTTTTTTACAAAAATAAAAAAAATATTTGCACAGTGTTTTAAAAGAGGGTCTTTAAATTTTTATCTTGCTTTGATGTTTGGCAGGACAGCCTGAACTACTTTGGTGAACGGCGCACGGATAAAAGCATGAGCTCTAAATTCCAGGGTGTCGAAACTCCGTCTCAGGTGAGTTGTTCCATGCATGTTCTGTGTACAGCCCTAGACTGTTTTCACAGTGAGATTAGTTTTAATAGTGGCCTTTTTGTTATTTTGTAGAGCCGTTATGTTGGCTACTATGAGATCATGAAGAACAAATACAACCGGCAGCTGCCCCCACCAAAAAGCTTAAAAATCAAGAGTCTGCGAATTCACTCAATCGCAGGTATTCATTAGATATTTACATTTCCTTATACGTGACTGTATGTTTGTGCTTTTGATTTAGTTAAGATTAGTTAATGCTTTGTGTTTGCTATACAGGTGTTGGAAAGGGCAATGGCAGCGATCTGACAGTACGCATCATAGTGAAGAAGGAGAAGGTGTTCCAGTGCGTCTGTGCCAAACAGGAGAACTGCGCGGTAATAAATCTTCCTAAAGGAATGGCATTTTAAAACGCATAGCTGTAAAGTGTTTTTTTTTTTTTTTTCCCCTATCTGTTTGCCATTTCGGTGGAAATGGCATTGTGCAAGAAATAGATTATGTTGGCGTAAACACTTTTTTCATGTTAAGAACAGATTACACAAATAAATGCACAAATAACAAATTTATATATTGTTTTGCCAGATTTAAAGGATTCTGTCGGATAATATCCCAATTGATGGATTCTGATCACAACCCCGATTGGTTTTCGATATTTCTTTTTTTGTTTGTTTCAAAGAAAACATAGGTTAGCCTTTCAGAATTAGTATTCTATTACGGCCTTTTTGATTTGTTATGGGGTAAAAAGTTTGAATATAATAAAAAATATAAAAACTTTAACATTAAAGTTTGTATGAAATGTTCTCTATATATTTTCCCAGCTGTTCCCAGATGCTGGAAACAATGCCTTAGTGATCAGTTTACAGGACGGTCCGGTAATTTGTGGCGACGTAAAAGTCATGTTTGAATCCAGTGCTGTAAGTGACCTCTCTGATAGAAATCTGTCTCTCCTTCCACTATATGGCTAAAAGTATTTGGACATCTTACCAGCACACACATAAGTGCGTCTTTCCCAAACTGTTATCACAAAGTTTGAAGCACAGAGCTGTCTAGAATGTTTCTATAGGTTGTTGTGTTAAGAGTTCACTTCACTGGATCTATGAGCCCCAAAGGCCCTTCCAGCATGACAATGCCTCTGTGCATAAGATATGCTGTGTTATGGTTGGTGTGGAAGAATTAACCTGTCCTACAGAGACATTAGCAACAGTAACATCTGATCTCATCTGATATACTACTTTGGCTGAGTTGGGTAAAATTCCCACATCCACACCCTGAAATCTGTTTGAAAGCACGTCCAGAAGTTGGAAGTTTATTATGTAGGAATGAGACTAAATCTGGAATAGGATGTTAATAAAACACGTATGGATGTGATGGTCAGGTGTCTCCGTACATATATCCATATAGTCTGCCTGTCTATTCGTCTATTTACCCAGGCTTCTGACTTATTTTGTTTGTACCCAGGGCCTTCCCAAGGGATATGAAGACTGTCCATTCTATTTCTGGTTCAACACCTCATTTATAGAGAACAACAGGTTGGACATTACACTAAAGTATAAATTAATGACTGACCTCTGCTACTGGATGCTTTTATTTATCACAATCGTAAAGGATTTTGTTTCGCTTCTGTTTTTTAATGTTCTGATCTCAATACAGGCTGCACCTATCGAGGGAGGAACTGGACAACCCGCATAAGTCCAAGACCTGGGACATCTATAAAGAGGACTTTGGTGTAACCGTGTCCTTCAGTGACCCCTGAAGAGAGATATAATGATGCAATAAACGCCATAGTTTAACACATTCTAATACCCTATACTCTCTAGAAAAAAATTGTCACTGAACCATGCATAGGATTTAGGTCTGAATGTTATGTCCTGTTTACTTGTTCAAAAAGGGAAAATGTAATAAAAAGGGTGAAAAAATGTACAAACATTGCAATGTTCTTACTGCACATGTACGGGCAGGATCAAGAGCCTGAATCGAATTTGCCTCTCAAGTTTCACAATGTGGTACTGTATATGTTTCGGCACGAATTTACCCTTCTCAAAATCAGGACTTTATTATGCACCATTTATATAAGGTTCAGTCAGCATTATGGGCACTACAACTTAATATTAGGTGTGTAACCACATGCTGTAGTTCACTAACCTGCAATTGAAATGTTTTTATATCTGAAATGGAGAAAGGAATGTTAATGTAACAAAGATATAAAAGTTACAAAGGAAATAAATTCTGATTAAAGACTAAATTGTACTATAATTTTCAACCAGAATTCCTGCTTGATGTTCTGCTTAGCATTTAAAAAAATATTTAGTCACTAAAAGTCCATTTAGCCTACTAACACTATATGGCCAATAAATAGTTTTATGGACATCTGACCAATCATAATCAATATCAATCTTCCCATTTGCCCATTGAGCCTTAAGGGCATCAGTGAGGTTAGAGACTGATGTTGAGTGAAGTTAAGTCAACTCCATAATAATACCCATTGTTCTGGAATTCGATTTAACGTGTGATATAGTGTCTACATACTCTTGACTAAATGCTGTGCAATGATAAATGCCATAATCATGTAAATTGGCAAAACATTTAAACTTACTATATGAAAGAACACAGGTATTATTTAGTGTTGTAAACATGGTCACTCATCATAAAAAAAAATATGAGTCCCTCGTTTATTGCGGTTAATGGGACCCCCCCCCCCCCAAGCGAAGGTGAAAATCCGCGAAGTAGTATTGACCCCCTAGGAATTTCCGTATATGTGTGTGGGGGCACGACAATGTTTAAAATATGTATATTTATACTTTATATATATTTTTTATTTACATCTATTTAATTATAAAACCTTAATATTATACATTCTCTCTCTCTCTCTCTCTCATACGATACGTATTATGGCTCCACTCGTGCTCTCATTCGGATCTCGCGCCGGGAACCAATCACGTGCCTTGTCTGAGTGCGCGTGGGTATGTACAAAGCCTCTGAGGGAGTTTCTCTCTTTGTGTGGCATCCTGGGAAAGCGTTTCTCTCGCGCATCGCGATGAAACAACGCTGCTTTCCGCAATACGGCTGCCGATATGGCGCTATTTTTGAATTTTTATTTTTCGATGAATATTTTTGAAGAATCCGCGATGCACTGAGGCCGTGAAACTTGAACCGCGAAGTGGCGAGGGATTATTCTATTGATATAGTCTGTGGTGAGAATTTAGCAAGAAATGGCAGGAAAGTGTTCTACGACCCATTTCCACTGCTTATCCTGTTCAGAGTCAATTGCACGTGTTTGGAGGCGGGAGGAAACCAAAGTACCCAGGGAAAACCCGCACAAGCACAGAGAGAACATGCAAACTCCACACAGAAAGACCCTGGGTGGGAATCGAACCCATGACCTTCTTTCTGTGAAGCAGGAGTGCAAACCACCCCTTCCAATGCCACCATGCTGTCCAATCTAATATGTATTTAAATAAAATATTTTGTTTTGTATATTGTTTTAACGTCCTACATGTATTATAATCAAACAACCTCTTCGTCCAAGTAGTGCATTGTATAAGAATGAGCTCTAAACTATTCTCTGTAAAAATTCTATGCTTGGATAAATTTACTATAAAAACAAGATTGAATATGGATTGTATAAGGTTTCATTTAATGCTTCAGTGTGTGTGTGTGTGTGTGTGTGTGTCAGTTTAAGAGGTATCTATATTATTTTAGATCTCATACATATAGAGAAAAAATGTTGAAAAAATGTGATTTGAACTTAGAATGTGGAATGTTAATTTATTTACTATCATAAAATTTACACCAGATAAATCAACAATTTTATACATATACAGTCTAAACCCAACACCGTTTTCAGTTACAAAACAGACACATGTATTGACTTGGCTACATACTGGGAAATGAAGGTCAAGATCAGGCAAACTAACTATAAAGAACCTTTTATCGAGTGATGTGTAACATTCTGCTTTTGTGTAACATCCAAATGTATACATTTATACAATAGCTTTGGAAATCAATGGTTTGCAAAAGTCAATCAGTCCTTGTAAATATAGTGGGTAAAAGTGGTGTTGAGCCAATATCACTTCATGCCACCTGATAATGAAACAAGCACGAAGTCTACAAAAGTTAGCGGTAAAGTACATAAGAGTGCAGTTCCAAAACCATGATATAATACCAATGGCTGTTACACCATCTGAGTATTTAGTCTAGTTTCTATTCAAGTTATTTAATTTAAAATCCAATTTATTACATTTCTTTTTGTTTTTGCACAGCACTGTCCATAAATACAATCTAAAATAATTAGAAACGCGTCTAAACCAAAAAACCCTTTACATTTCATTAGAGCACATCCTGATTTTCAGCTGTAATTTGGAAGCAAAAGTGTATGCATTGAATCCGAACGGTGTAATCTTTGGAAAACAATCAACACAATCCCAAAGTGCATATTACACAGCAGGCCTGAAGGTATAGCTTAGTGAAATTCCCACTTTCCTAAATATCAGAAAAGTGACCAATTCTGAGTAATCACTAGTGGTAAATGGCCTTGTTTTTACAACTTTAACACATGGCTAGCTTGATCAGCACAAAGACTTTCGGACCGAATGGCCACTTAGCCACGTCTTGTTCATGTGATCACACTTTTCAAACAGGTCATAACGGCCACTGCGCAGGTAGCAGATCAGCGTGTTCTTACACACATTGTTGCAGGGTTCAGACACATGGCCTTTGTGCATAAAGTACCAAAATTGTTGGAAGATGCGATCATTGGAAACGAAGGCTCGGACCAAAGCATCCCAGTCAGCCGGGAACAAAGTGGGCACACCATAAGCCTGAGAGGCCCGATAGAGCAGCATCCACTCTGGATTTGGGTCAGGTTTAGGGAACCATGATACATTATCCTGAAAACCATTTGCCAAGGTGAGGTTGAGGATAAAGGTCTCATGATCCAGGACTAGACGACTGCTGTGAGAGTAGTTACCGTCGACGTAATATACACGATACCCTACGAAACAAAAACAATTATATAAGGGTAAAAGCATTAGGTACATCATAAAATATCAGCAAATTCAATTCCTTTGCCTAAATCAAATAAAACATGCTTTGCTTTACTTTCAGTTATAGCTACATCAGGTCTGTATTACATCATTACATATTCAGCGGAGCTCTATTTTAAGGTACACACAGGTATGTGTACACAAAATAATGCGCAATGCACCAATTATTAGTATTACTAGATATTTATATTTACAGTATTTAGCAGACGCTCTTAACCAGAGTGACTTACAACCGAGCAGTTAAGGGTTAAGGGCCTTGCTCAGGGGCCCAGCAGTGGTACTTTGGTAGTGCTGGGAATTGAACCCTGTTCTTCAGATGAGCAGTCCAACACCCTAACCACTGAGCTACCACTGGCCCCTTATTAGCAACCCCTACTTTAGTTAAAGCAGTTAAATCTGCAGTGTACTATTATTACTAGCATTTATATGCATTATATGATTCTGCTGAAAAAGCACAGATTTTAACTTCAAGTTCTAGAAGCGTTATTGTCGTAACACCATATACAGCTGTTGTAATACACAATGGAACGAAACAACGTTTCTCCAATACCATGATGCTACACATAACACAGTCACGCCAAAAACAGAACAACAGAAAGTCACATAACACACAACAGAACCACAAAGAGCTACGTACAACACAGTGTGCAACAAGTACAGAATGTGCAAAACAAACAGTACCTACAATACGCTAAGGGACAGATACATTAGAACATAGCGCCGATGGTTGTGCAACATGTGGCAAAGTACTAAATAATGATAGCAGCATTTAAAGTTAAGATAGCAACAGTATTTAGCACAGTAAAGTAACTAGTGTAAACAGTAGCAGTATTGAATAGTGGAACAGTAGATGGCATCATGAAACAGTATTACAGTGATATACTGAATATATATATTTTTTTAAGTACACAGTATAGTATTTAAAGCGGCTGTGGAGGTAAACTTATGAACCGGTGTTGAACCAACTTTTGGCAGATTAATTTTAAATATAAAACCTCACACGCTATACCTACACGAACAAAGCCGGCATCTAGCAAAAACAAGGACCAGAAAATTCATGTCAGTTCATGTTAGTCTTACCTGGATTCAGGTTAATGTAAGTGGTTACGCTCGGAGCAATATAAGCCACTCCTACTGCTCGGGTCATCGTCTCTTCATCATAAAACACCTGAAATTCATCATAGTGTGTGTGCCCAAAAAACTGTCCGGTTATAGTACTCTCATACCTAATAGGGAAAAAATGCATACAAAAATATGAATGATATGAATCATTGACATGCAACGTGTATACAGGGTATGGACATTTCTAAATCACTTAGTCGGCAATAATCAACATGACCTCAATTTAAAGCAAGACAGTCACTTGTTTTGGACTGAAAGGAACTGAGATAAGGAAACATGACAAAGTCCACATCTAAAGTCATGTGCTCATGGCAGAATAACACTGATCAGGACAAATCGTAGTCAGTTTGGTACTAACCTGTTGATGATGTGATAGTAGTTCCAGCTCCAACTGCTCAGACAATGTCCAGGTGGGATGTGGCCAATAATATGCACCTAGCAAGAGGGATAACCATACCTTATCCTTAATAATAATTTTGGCAAACTCATATGGGTTGTGTTTTATTACAGTGCGTGTTCTGGTTTAAAGAAAAAAAAAAGCTATGGACCAAATAACTCAAAAGATTGGCTTAAACTTCAACGCAGATGCCAATTAGAGTCAGCTAAGAAGCTTGGAAGGTTTATGGGAAAAAAAAAAAGTGAAGGAGACTGCAATTCTACCTTTTCTCCCTTGTTTTCAGCCCCCTGCAGGATGTGTACTAGCCACTGGAGCTGGTCTGCTGGATCTGTGGAGTTCACCATCAGCCAGTAGTTCTCTCTTGCACAGAAGTTCATATTCAGGGACACCACTCTCAGACCTGGCTGCACCTGGGCTGTGTAGAAACCTCCTCGGCTGGAAGTGAATTTCCAACACTCAATAAGGCTTAGTTGAAAGTACCAACGGTTATTCCTGCCTTTCTTTACCAGAAATGCTAAAACTAGCTTTTGCAGGACGGTTCACTCAAATAAAAAATTTCAATTATATACACAATACACATTTATTTAAACTGGAAGGAATTTGTAAACAGAAGGTCATGGGTTTGATTCCCACCCAGAGTGTTTCTGTGTAGTTTGCACGTTCTCCCCCGTGCTTGCGCAGGTTTTCCCTGGGTACTCCGGTTTCCTCCCGTCTCCAAACACATGTGATTGGGCATAGGTGAATGTGCTACTCTAAATCGTCCATAGGAGTGAATGTGTGTGTGAATGTTTGTCTTTCTCTAAGTTTTAGTGCTGTGATTAACTGCTGATTGTACAGGTTTAGGTGTACCCCGCCTCACGCCCTAAGTTATCTGGGATAGACTCCAGCGCCCCCACGACCCTGAACAGGATAATGCTAGATCATGAATGAATAAATTAATTTGTTAAGCAGAATTTAGTGATTTAACTCGACTGAATCTGGCTGTATTATGCTGTATTACCGCAAAGTGGCCAGAGCTTGAACAGGCAGCCATGGAGCCCATTCTTCAGCCATGGTATCGTAGAGCCATTTGGAGGAGTGATTCCCATGAACAAATGGAGGAGGAAAGCTGTTGACTGGAGTGCTCTCGTGGTTGCCCACAGCAGGGTACACGGTAACATCAGGTCCCAGATGCTTCCTGATGAGCCTAGAGATGGTGGTCAGCTCATTCAGCTGCTGCGTCCTAGTCTGGGACCAGACGTTATGCGCAGGGATGTCTCCAGTCCAGTAGACCCAGTCCCAGGGTCCCGTCTTGGCTACATTCTGCAGGAGGTTTTCCACTGTACGTAATGGGAGGTCACACTTGCTATAGGTACCCCAGTGACCTGAGGCGGGATGCCTCCAGTTGGCTTGACCAGACTCTTTCCTGCAGCATAATGGCTGTTTGCAATTGGCTCTGCTTCCCTCCAAGTACTCTGCATCCCAGTGGATATCAGTGAGGAAAAGCACCCTGCTTTGAGGTGAGCCAGGCTTTGGTGGTGAGGGAGGGACCACTGGAGGTTTGGGAACAAGAGGCAGGGTAATGTTCCAGGGGGCATAGATGTCAAAATGGCCACATGAAGGTCCCACTAGTAAGGCGCAGGCCTCAGAGGGCCAGAGAAGAGACTCCTGGAGAGCTCGTATGAAGTCGTCACGGAAGAGCTCTGTAATGTTCCGGCACACATGTTCATCTGCCAAGTGCAAACGAGCGCAGGCTTCTCCTAATGCATGAGCCACATGTTCCATGTTCGTGTCACTCTAAAAAAAAACATAAATAGCAAAGATAATAGCATATGCACTAACATGCATAGATTTAAGATAGTTTTAAGATGACACATTTAGCACACACGTTGACATCTCAAGCACAATGTTCCGATAAACTGTTTGACACATGCGACAATGTGGTCATAGTTTCACAGTTTAACCAGTCACCAAGAAACTGTGTGAAGAGCTCTTCTTTTTCTCATACCTCAACAGCATGCACACAAACACACGCACAATTGCATACTTGTTTTACTATCTTAGTGAGAGGTGTAATGATTTTTATAGAGTACAAACTGTACCCATCTACACTTCCCCTACTCCTAAACCTACGCATCACACACATACACACACCCCTACCCTACTCCTACTCCTAAACCTACACATCACACACACACACACACACACCCCTACCCTACTCCTACTCCTAAACCTACACATCACACACACACACCCCTACCCTACTCCTACTCCTAAACCTACACATCACA
>JAOUQX010000008.1:3240409-3262970 GCA_028566295.1 Liobagrus marginatus | reverse complement strand
CGCGAAAAATGTTGTGGACTGCTGGTTTAGGGTAAAAGTTAGGGTTAGGGTTAGGGTTTAGGGTTAGGGTTAGGGTTAGGGTTTAGGGTATGTGCTAGGGTTAGGGTAAACATTAGGCTTAGGGTTTAGGGTACATGTTAGGGTTTAGGGTAAAGGTTAGGGTACATGTTAGGGTTAGGGTTAGGGCTAGGGATAGGGTTTAGTGTAAAGGCTAGGGTAGGGTTAGGGTTTAGGGTTAGGGTTAGAAGGGGCCCATGAACACATTATAAGTGAAACACGGTTTGTGTAGCAGCATAAACTGAATAGCGCTATACCTTCTGCTTACATTCAGTTATAAATACTGCAAAAGTGGTAAAACAGCACTTCACAGAGATCCAATAACAAACCACGCAAGCAACACAACAAATGGTAATGTTTAGTCACATGACTTCAGGCTAATTGAGGAGGTTTTTCACTCAGACAAAATGGAAGGTGTTGGTGAGTCACAGCATGGGATTAATGAGTTTTTTATGATCTGCACTTAATAGTAAATTATAAATGATCAGTCGTGACCCATTTTGTGGTCTGCGCTAAATGAAGTCACACAGTTATGGATACTACATACTGTAAATGCTCAGTAATACTATTGGGCTAGGAAAAGAAAACATGCAGTTATGTTTTTTGCTTATATCACAGGAAATAAACTATTTACAGTTTTACATCGCCTTTAAAAATCTGCAAAATCGTAATAATGTAAAAGAAATAAAAGAACTCTTAAGGGGCAGTGTGGTGCTAAAGTGGTTAGCACTCCTGCTTCATAGGAAGGTCATGGGTTCAATTCCCGCCCAGGGTCTTTCTCTGTGTGGAGTTGGTATGCTCTATGTGGGTTTTCCCCTGATACTCTGGTTTCCTCCAATCACATGTGTTTGGGCATAGGCAAATTGTCCTTTCAATCAATTAGCATCCGGCTAACAACACACAGTGTTATGAATCCGGGAAATATAAACTTTTAAATTGGGCTGTTAGCGTAAAATCAGTTATTACTTTATCTTGTGGACTATACTGTATGTACACATCTGTTATGTAATATCATATATTTTTATATTTATATATAATCTTTTATGGAAAGGTCTAAATTAAAAAATAAACGGCAATTTGTAAGATCTTGCCTATTCCCTTTAAATTATTAGCATTTTATAGGTTTAGCACGGGGGGTGTAAACTTATTTATTGTATATACAGTATATTTTTTAACACAACAACACATCTGTGCATTTAGAATAAGTATTTAGTATATACTTCTGATTCTCTTTTACTCTGTTCGCTCAGATCCCAAATGTGTAAAGGCGCTTTGGTCAGATTTTATTTTATAAGAGCAGACCAAATATTCTTCATGGTGTTTCTTATTAAAGAATATATCAATTTTTTTCTATTTAGCCGGAAATCACCAGACTTTTAATGCCTACATAAAGGGAACACAACACGAATGAATGAATGAATATCCAGCTAATGACATTTGGCCCTTGAAGTCTGAACTTGAACTTGAAGTCTGTCTGTATCTTATTTTCTCTTAGTTTAAAGAAGTTTTGCAATGGAAAGAATACAGTAATAAAAATATCAATTTATTACTTCAGACACATGGGGGCGCACTGTAATCAGCTGCCCAATTACAACAATCAGCACAATGTTACTGCAGACCTCTTAGCATATATAAGCTAGTTATGTTTATTGGTCACATGCACATCACACAGTACAACAAAATGTTTTGATTCCGCATATCCCAGCATACAAATTTGGACACTGGGGTCAGAGTGCACGGTCAGCCAGAACAAATGGTGCCCCTGGAGCAGGTGAGGTTAAGGGTCTTGCTCAAGGACCCAATGACAGTGGCTTGCCTGATGTGGGGCTTGAACCTCTGACCCCTGACCCAGAGCCTTATACCGCTGAGCCACCATCACCCATATGATGAGCCCAAACAATTGGTTCCTTTTAATTTACGAGTCTGATGTCTGGTTATGAGGATGTCAAACTCAATTTAATTCAGCGAATAGAAATAGACAAAGATGCAGCTGGATCTAAGTAAAGAAAGAGGAAAAAGTTTCCGTTTTCTTGGTGATGGACCTTATAATGTGAAAGTTCACAAAGTGAATGGGAATTATGGCAGCTGTTGAGAAATCATCAAGTTACAAACAGTTACTAAACTGTAATATATATTTATTAGTTTCAGCCATTCAACTTGCCAAATATTTCTCAGAAGTATCCATAAAAATGTCAGTGTAAAATGTAAAATGCATTTAACACGTTCAAGTTCTGTTGGTCTTAGAATCATGTCCAATGATATGTAAAGCTTTTCCTACAGGGTTAGGGTTAGTAGTCAGGCTGTCAGATATACTCAAACTTTCACAGTGCAGAACTACTGTCAATCAAAGTTTGTCCTGCTGTGTCCTCAGCGTCCAGCTTTGGGGGCTGGGAACAGGTCTGGACTAGTGGACATGAAGCAGCTGTCTAAAAAGGAACTTGTCCCAAAGACCCCACTTTGTCTCTCACTCTGTCTCTTTTCTGCCCCCTCTTGCCTTCATTGCTCTGCTTGGCCCCACTCCCAGACTTTGGTATGCATACAAAGCCAACCAGGTTTCAAACATAACATAAGCCCAGGACTGTAACTGGTGTCCAGACGAGATGGTTAAAGTTACGGCTGTATGAGCGTGCGCTTTTATATGTGAAATAAAGACTATGTAGTAAAAGGAGAGGAGATGAATACAAGAAGGTGTACAGACTTTCAGAGCTCAGGGTTCTGATCAGTCTTACTAATGTGCATAATCATACTGGCTCTCTGTGTGTGTGTGTGTGTGTGTGTGAGAGAGAAAGAGCAGATGGAGAAAGAGCGGAGAAAAATAAATATGGACGTTCTACTTGAACAAAGCACCAACAATGTAGTTCCTTTTCTATTCCGTCCCTCCCTTATCCTTCTCCCATTTCTAATCATAGGCCACCTCACCCCCTCTTTCTCCCTTCTAATATAAGCCAGATGTGAAGTAGGGACTGTCTTCCTAAAAGTCTCCTTTTCCCCTCTTTTTCTGGCTGTTTTATTTCTTGTTTCTGTCCTTGTTTCCTCCCCTTCTGCTCCTCCTCCTTTTACAGGAAATTCTCCAGGTTCTTGGCCTTGAAGGGAGCCTCTTTAACCACATCCAGATGGGGAAAAGGAGAAACTGGGTTTTAGAAATATATAAATGCGGGAACATAGCTTCTTTCAACCCAGTGTTAATTCAGATCAGATCTGAAAACAGGTTTGGCTGAGAAGAGAAAAGGCTCGCAGCTTTTGTTTGCATCAGCACTGACCACAGGCATCTTAACACCCCAACATTGCATTGTCTCTTTGGTTAGAATATAGTGCACATCCAGATTAGTACACATTAGCCATTCTTATGGTGGAAAACTGGGTTGTTAACAACTCAGGAAACATATTCTTGCCAACATCATGACCAGAACAGGAATTTTGTGATACAGACGATCCTATAAAAATGCGTTAGTTCCATAAATGGGCATAAAAGGTTTTTCCCTTTAATAAAAGCTTACCTTCTCATATGAGTTTAATTTCTTGTGGACCTAGTAATGAAGCTAACATTTTCCATATCCTGATGGTGTGCACACTGAACAGGACAAAACTCTTTACAACTATCATCCTTAGACGTGTGTTTATTTGGCATCATTGGTAAATTCCATCTTCGAGTTGGGCTTCATCTATTGCACTGCAGCTTCTGATCTGGGATGGTAACCTCCAACATTTTCCCTATACTGTATTGTATATGTATAAGAAAAGATGTACTGCATCTTTTTAAACTGCTTGGGCAGTATAAGGAAACTGATTGCGCTTTTGCATACTTTAATTGGCTAATGTTGTGCTGGTAGATGAGATTCTAGAGCTTTTAAGTCAGATATTTTTTCATTCTGTAGTCAGTCTGGTAGACCCTACTATTTTTATTCTGGGTACATATTGGTATTCTCAACTGCATGCACAATTTGCAACACTTTCCGATGCTCTACAGCCCCTAGATAACATGCCGCCAGTGGAGGAAGTATCTAAACATTCTGAGAGATTAATTAAAGTGTAGCTGGTGTTAATTACCTCATTAGTGTTTAAGTGTAAGAGTTTCTGGCTTCCACCTTCATTGGTAGGTGGCCAAACCGGACCTTCTTGAGAACATTTACCTATATATACAGTACCCTAAAGACCTAAACTTGGGTGGCCTGTGTGTAAAGCTGCAGCAGTTAGCTTTCTCACACTGGCCATGTTGGAACACCCACATCACGATGTCTTACAAATAAACAAATCACATTCCAGGTCAATTTAGGGCAATATTATTGTGGAGTTCTGCAGATATAAAGGGCATTAAGGGAAGTGTTAGATCAGCGCTTAAAGCTTTGGACTAATGATCGGAATATCGTGAGTTTGAATCCAAGGACCACCAAGCTGCCACTGCTGGGACTCTGCGCATGGCCATTAAGCCTTCATAGTATAAATTATAAGAGCATCTACTGATGACCAACTGTAACTGCATTTGTGAACAAAACATGTTATCCACCGCTGGGTTTGCTCCTGGCTTTCTATTGTGGGAGTGTAACACTATGTTAAACATGAGCCTGTTTATGTTTCTGTGAGTTGTCTCTATTGTACTTGGCATGTTTCTTTGTGTACATCTGTGTAGGCAGTTCAGACTATTAGGGTCTTTTTTTTTCTCGTCACAGATCACTGATACTTCCTTGTATTCTGTCTTTATGCTGAAAATGTTTTTCTTCTACTGCTTTAATGCGGATTGCTATGACAGAAACTACTGTAATATATTTATTCTATACTAAATCATTGTTTGGTTGTATGCTGACATTCTTTCTATATTGTCTTCAACATCTTAAAAAACACAAGGCCCCCATATTTTTATTTACAGAGTACAATCATAAATACAAGCACCTTTATTACATACACAGTGTACATGGTGGTTTTATGTTTTGATGTTTACAGGTAGCTTGAGCTCAGACCTTTCTGCTCCTATTCTGATTCTACAACAGTGGAAAGAAAGACTTCCACAAATGTTTAAACTAGTAGCTCAAACGGTCGTCATGACTTTGAGGGAACCAGTCCGAAAGCGAAGGATCTTTTTCTTGAGAGCATGAGAGGCTTTAATCTTTACCAAGGCTTTGGACTGCAGTGGTGCCCCAGAAGGGGTAGGGGGCGAAGGAGGAGCCAATGGTGGGGCAAGTTGTTGAGGCCACACCAGTCCGCCACTCTCGTCAGAGTCACTGGACATTGAACTGGAGCCGGGGGACTCCCCTTCACTCAGACTGGACTCCCACTCTCCCGGGACCGAGTGCTTGTAGCCCCCGTCTGGACGGCACACTGAGTTTTGCAGTGGGTAGTCTGAGTGAAGGTGAGAATGAGGGAATTGATGTGGATGAAGGTGCTGAGGAGTTTGGTTGTAGACGTATGTTGGTGCAGCAGGTCTAGACCTACGGGTGCGTCTGATCTCGCGCTCTGCTGTGGGCTCGGCTTCATCCTGACTGAGCTCTAGGGTAGAGCGCCAGCGGCGGTGCCCAATGCTGCCCTGCTGCCGTCTAGATTTGGATTGGGTAACACGGCCTGCGTCCCGCTCCACTGTGCTGTATTTCCGCTCAGGGACACCCTTCTGGCCCAGAAGGCTGTTCTCTGACTGCGAGCGACATGCTTTCCTTCCAGGTTTCTTGACAGCTGTCTTTTCTTCACTAAAGCGGCACTTCTTCGGCATGGCCCGTGGCTTGGACTGTGGTCTTTCAGGGGAGTAAGTACCACCCCCACGATCGACTTTGGGGGCTGCATGGGAACGAGATGTTTTGGCTCTCATTGGTGCCTGGCATGGCTGTGCTGGGATGTATCGTGCATTAACTAACTGCTCTTCTGAAGAGGGTGAGTGGGGGAGCTGGTAATGTTGGGGTGAGTCAGCTTCACTACTACTGGGGTCCAAATCTCCAGAGGGGTAATCCAGAGAGGTGGAGCGATTTACTGACAGTGCAGACCTGGGATATTGTATAGACAGCCTTTCTTCAGGCCTTGGATAATGTGTAGGGTGCTGCTCCTCAGGTCGTGAAAAATGAGCAGGGATTTGCTCCTCAAGCCTTGGATAGCGACCAGAGAGATTTTCTGCAGGGGAAAATCCCCCAAACCGCTCCTCTTCAGGGCCATATGAGGCCCATGTTGGTCTCTCAGGACTTGAAGAGACCTTGCAGTGATCAGAAATGAAGACAGGTTCCTTGCGGCAAAAACTACTTTGCCTCATCACTCCTCTGGCCTCAGGACTCATGTTGGTACGAGGTTTGCACTGCCTCGTGGTCACAAGTCGTCGCTGGATCAAATCCAGGATGTAGGTCTCCACATGTTGAGGATGGTGGTCATCAGCAATGGGTTCATCTTCATCTCCTGCCCCATTACTTTGTAACCAGAGCCAGCTCTCCTCCTCCCCACCTCTCTTAGACAGACCCATCAGAGGTGGCTGGGGGACAAAGAGTGAGCGTGGAACCGGAGATCGACCTGCAGAGCCCCCACAGTCCTGCAGTCCATCACAACTAGTCACACACGTTTCACCTACAAAGAGACCACAGGTTGGAGTAAAACCAGAATGCATGATGTCAACCATGAAAAATAACAGATGTTTGGACACCAACCAACACTTGCCCAAAAAAAGGTCAGCATGGAGTATGTATTAATTTGTTTAGTTGTCAGTGTTTTTGCGCATTATAGCCTACTTGCAGAAAATCCCTCAGTTTGCTGTCTTTTGACCAATTTTGTGGCATTTGTGGTTCAGGTATTAATCCAATAAACATTAATAAAGTGCAACTGATTTTAACACTGGACTTAGCGTGGCCTGGGGCCAAGTTTGAACCTCAGTGTGGTCTGCAAAGGGTGTCAATGTGGTTTTCGTGTGGGTGAAAGATTATTATTTTGGCTGCTATGGTTGTGGACTGGCCTCTTTCAGATTGAAACATTTCACATGTTCCTGCATAAGATATATACTGTATAGCACTGTTTATTTATTAGATGTTTATTTTGACTAGCCTAGAAAATAAAAGGCCCCATTACAATTCTTCATAAATAATATTCCTTTTTGGAAATATACAGAAGCTTATACTACATGTGTAGTTTATATATTCAGCTTCATAAAAAATATTTGTTTGCAAGTCACCAAATGGGCAATATTTTCATGTGTTTCAGAGCATATAACGCTTTGTTGAGCTGCTTATTGGTATGCGTGTGTGGGGTGTGTGTTACTAACTATTTCTGGCTACATGTGCTGGTTGTGCTCTCATTGTGTGGAACCAACTTCAGTCAACAGTCAACGAATATGTGGGAGACACAGCTGAGGACATACCTACTACTGTCTGTGGACTGATTGGCAAATTGACTGTGACTAATTTGGGAGATAACGGCAAATAATGCAATGCTTGACAAAGCAAACCCATAACGTATGTGCGTGCATGCTGCACGCTTTGCGCTTACATAGACAGCCTCTCTGTCTGTGTCCTGGGTCTAAGTCCTGGGTCTACATGCACACAGTGAGGTCTCAGTTCAGAGCAAATTTCATGGCTGAACGGAAGGTCTGTTCCTGTCTGCTGGACGTTGTGCCTGACGTAATTATAGTATGTTGCCAGGTTAACCCCATAACTGCAGTGAGGTTAATGTGTCATTGGAAAAAAGGTCAATTTAGCAGGAGGAGACAATTAGTCTAAGAGCTTACCATCAGGCATTTTAATTCTAATTTATTCCTAATGCGACTTACCAGCAGATTTAAGCCTCTCATTTGAACTAGGTGACTGGATTGGGAATGTGGTCCTGGAATGTTCACATGAGTCCAGAGTAGACTGAATCTCTTTTTGCTCACAGAAACCTGGTCAAATACACAAACACAGTCAGACTATTGGATATATGGATCTCCAAGTAGTCCAAGTTTGATACAAGACTTACAGTATATACAGTGTCCCAGAAGGATTACTCTGCGGTGCAAAATAATGGAAATAAAACAAGTATTTCTACGCATTTATTATTATCATTGTCTCTCACAATTTTGATTCTGCAAAGATAATTTGAAACTGTAAACCTCGTCTCATTTTACCTTCAGACTAAATTGTACTATATTGATGTAACATTAGCTTGATGTTACTGGGTATAGTTAGTAGTCAACTTTAGTTCAAGTTCATGTTTAAGTTAGAAAAAGGAGTACTTTTCATAGTAAAAGTAGAAAATGTTTCAAGACTTCAATATTTTTATGTTGGTTTCTTGTGCCACAAACACCATCTCAAACCATACTTCATTTAATAACTATAAACAGGATAGAATTTTTAATTACAAATTATCAATTTAACTCCACTGTTGACAATGCGACTTTAAAGCCACCATCATGGATTATTGATGGACGGAGGATATTAAGTCTGAAGGTGTTTCCTCATTGATCCTCTGGCCTCAGCAGTTACGGAAAAAAAGAAATTGGGATTGGTCTTTCTGAGCTGGCATGTGATCTGACTCTAAAATAGTTGCGTAGGATTGGAGAGTTATGTACAACCTGCAGCTCTGAAAATGCTCTTTCACACAGAATTGCTTATAATAAGACACAATACAAGGACTTTTATTTTTTTTAATAAAATTGCTTTAGGAAAAATTCATTTCAAATGGGTGGGTGTTCTTAGTGGTCGGTCATATTACAATATTAAGTGTTCAGTAGAACTGGCTTCATCAGGTCAGAAATATTTCTCCCTAGACCTTTCAGTGGCAACTAGTGAGCGTATTAAACGACTCGTGGACTAGACTGTACAACCGCTATCAGCATAGGGTTCCACAGTGAAATAACAGTTACCATAATGTACAGTAGTAAAATCATTTCATTTCATTTCAGATCCTATTTATCACATACACATAAATGCATTGAAATGTTTTTATTCTGCATATCCCAGCACATGAATTTGAACGCTGGGGTCAGAGCGCAGGGTCAGCCAGAACGAACGGCGCCCCTGGAGCAAGTGAGGTTAAGGACCTTGCTCAAGGACCCAATGATGGTAGCTTGCCTGGTGCGAGTCTTGAACCCCCCGACCCTCTTATCACTGACCCAGAGCCTTTTACCATTGAGCCACCATCACCCTTAAAAAAAGAATCTTAATGTATTTCTAAGGCATAGCAAACTGTATAATTATATTAGGGAAAGTGTGCTGCTAACCTATTGCATACTCGCAGCATAATATTTATAGGAGGACATTACTAACAGGGTGGTCCAGATTTCATAAATGAATACAAAGAACATATTGTAACCTATAAACACTATTAATGCTGGTGTGATCTCATATGCTCCATCTCACACCATGAGCCATGTAGTGCTGAGATGAGTGAGTTGAGATGTTGGCTTGATGTCATATAAAAACAGTTTAGCCTTAAGGTGTCCTTTTTGGTGGCTGGTACTGTAATTACTGGTGTCATGGTTTCCTCCTCAAAATGTGACAAATTTTTCCCTTGACACGGTCAACTTTGTTTTTACTGCTCTAAATCTGCATCCATATTTTAGTAATGATTTTTTCATTAATCAACTTGATTTTAATTGAACCAATGCAAGCAAATGTGTTTCAAGCGGAGCTTACTGGGATACGTTTTAAATCGGTTGAGTTCAGTGAGTTGAGGTGTACCTGAATTTGTTCTGTTATCTTCCATGTCTGTACGATGCTCCACCGTGTTGGTCTCTGTATCATCCACCCTCAGTTCTTCTACCTGCTGCTGAAGAACTGCCATCAAACCCTACACACGCACAAACATACACACACCATGGTAACATAAATGGATTTTCAAGGACTCTCGGCTGACTAATCAGGAAGGAAATGGAGATGCAGGGATGTGCGGCTAACTCGCTTCAATCTACCATGCCGAAATTTCCTTCATCCTTTTACTTTTTGGATAATTAATTAAAGGGTTCAAAAAGTTACATTAGTTATTCAGCACACTGCAGTATCTTTTCAGCAGTGCTGGCTGGCAGACAGAGCTGCTAGAATACTGTAGCTATGTTAAGCTCTGGCCAATATACAAAAAGAAAACATAACAGCAGGCGAACGCCTTTAAGTCCCAGATTATTGTTCAGTTATTCGTTTTAAGGCTTGTTATACTGGAACAGCTGTGAATTATTCAGTAATTGCAGTAAAATTAATAATAAACTGTCTGAAACCACTGACCGAGTTTAAAAGCTTAGCATTCTTGGTAAGCGTAATAGTTAATTGATGGGTAAACATTGTCTAACTAATTTTTATATAACTCCGTTTTTTTATTTAGTAATATAGTACATAGCGATGTATTTTTGCCCATCACACCAGTCAGACATGATTGTGCAAAAGTGTAAAATTAGAAAATAGAAAAATACTAGTCCGGCTAAGCGAGTCCTACAGTATAAACCCTTCATGTGATAGATACCTACATAAAGCGTTTATAATCTGAGGGCTAATGATGTGTTTTTTCTTTACATTATTGTGCTATGACACTTACAGTCTGACTCATGCTAGAATATAAAGACAGCTAAGCAACTTTGTACCTTTGTACTATTTCTAGCTTGTCAGTCGCACAACGATGATAATTCCGTGTCATACCAGACATCAAATCCAAACTCGGTGTCTTTACAGTGTCATAGAGGTCCAACGACATCATTTGCAGATCCAGATACAGTTAATGTTCACATCAAACAGAAGAATGGGAGGAAAGTGAGATTTTGGTGCCATATGGGTTTCGGTGAGTACTTCATAAACAGTTTATCTCTAATTATTTTCATGAGAACCAGAATTGTTTACACAGAATGATGCAATAATACAAAAACGAATGACGATATCCAGTGGTTTTGACATTAGAAAAGCACTGTTGATTAAGAGGTCTGATAAGTAAATCCATAACTGTTCATGTTGACATAAGATAATACATTGGCCAAATAGTAACTATTTACAACCATGAGCACAAAAAGCAGATCAGGAGGCACAAGATGTCTAATCTTGTGGTACATCGGTTCTATATTATTATTCAGTTATTCATTCATAAAGCCTATTATTATTCAGTAATTGCAGCTATAGTATAGCCAAATCTATCCAGCTATATATAGATATATATATTTTTTTTTTTTTCACAGCAATATTATTTCACTAGAGGTGCACTGATACCAGTTTTTCAGGATCGAATACCAGTACCAGAACTTTTTTCTCTCGCCGATGCCTATTTCCACACTGCTGAACCTGACACTGTGTGACACTGTGTGTCAGTGTCAGTTATGTCTGCCAAAGACTGCAAATTACCTCACACGGGATATCGGTCTTTGGTATCGGGATATTATCACCTGTAGCTACACATTCTGCTGTCCCCCACATGAGGATGGGTTCCTTCCTGAGTCTGGTTCGTCTCAAGGTTTCTTCCTAACATTACATTTAGGGAGTTTTTCCTTGCCATCGTCGCCTAAGGCTTGCTCATTGGGATATATGTCACACATTCAAAATTTTTCTTTTTTATTCTGACTGTTTATCTTCTGTGACGCTGCTTTGGGACAAGGTGTATTGTTAAAAGCGCTTTATAAATATAATTGAATTGAATTGAATATTTTGACAAGTACAAGTACATGAGCTCGGTGTTGCGCCCTAGTTTTCACCATGAGTGGGGTTCAAGAGACACTTTGTTCACTTTTTCATCATTACCGTTTTGTTTCAGACCACAACGATAAGCTACAAGGTCAGATGTTCCCATGTACAGTAAGTCAGCTCTGTACGTGTCACCGCACAATCCTATAACACGTCTATGGACAGCTGAGGTCAGTTAATGCCTGTTACAATTTAGGTACCATTTAGTTCCTATGTGTAACAAGTGCCGCTCTAAGACGTGGCTGTCTGAGCTGACGATGCTCCGATTGCAGTAGAGAGGAGACCCGAATATGCAGGCAAGCAGTGAGTTCAAAAGTCTTTATTAACGCTATGACATGACATGGATACATGCACGCTGTAACCGGAGCAGTGTTACGTGGTTAGGTAAACTAACGTAATAACCAGCGATGATCAGTTGTCTCTTTTAAACATAACTTAATTAACATAAATGACATTCAGGTGTGTTCTATTAACTAAACAGAAACTATGCGTGTGCGCTAACCAATGAGAACATAACAAAAGACACATGACTGCAACCAAGGTAACATTACATAACAGAAAGCACATGACATGAACAGAAAACTCTGGCTGGGTCATAAAGTCACTCGGGTGGCCGTCCCGGCCACGCCCCTCTGTAGGTCGCTGGTACAGAGAACCTTACACTATGTAGCCTTTGAAATAATTCTTTTAAGCAAAGATATTGAGCTTTATATATTGAGATACAGTGGAACCTCTCATAACGAGCATAATTCGTTCCAGAATCTTGCTTGTTATGTGAAACACTCGTTAAGCGAAACAAATTTTCCCATATAAATAAATGTAAAACACGCTAATGCGTTCCATGCGAAAAAAAAATGCATTTTTTTAAATTTTTTATGTTTATTCAAATAGAATTATATACTTAAAAATTGTTAAGGATCGTAACAACCTAGAATGCGATTCCGATTTGGAAAAAAACTATCAAAAAAATCAAAACTAGCTTATTATTTATTCTCCCCCTTCCTGCGTCACTCGTTATGCGAAATGTCGCTCGTTAAGGGAGCCATTTTTTCACACATTTTTTTGCCTCGTTATGCGAATTACTCGTTATGAGAGGTTCCACTGTGTTGAGAAAACATTATTCAGCTATCAAGCTCATACAACCTAGATAACAACATCTCTACATTGTAAAGGTTAATCGATATTTCTTGTCATTGTGTGATCGCCGAAAAGTAAAAAAAAAAAAAAAGGGGAAACAGAATCAGTGACGTGTGTGTGTATACAGTCTATCTGATGCCCCCTTTTTCCATTACTTTGATGTTTTCTGGTGTCTGTGTGCTGCATTCTGAGTGAGTAGGATTTAGGATTCCCAGATGAGTGAGAACGAGAGGGGTGAATCAGCACTCATCAATGCACTCAGTCATAAACTGTGAGATGTCCGGGAATGAAAGGAACAAAATGTCCTGTCTGTGAAAGAATGGGAGATTGCATCTTAGCCGTGTCTCCTAAAATGAGTGCAGTTGTCACCCGATTGCTCTTTTATTGAAGAATCTGACTGCAGATTGCAGACAATAATATTTCAGACAGGGGATAACATAACAAATGAACCATTAAGCAATATCCTGATGTAAATCCAGACCTATTCCAGATGTTTGCATACTGTATGTGGGATGCTAACAGCTACACCCTCACACCCTGATTCACTCACTGTATTAACAACACTTAAGTGTAAAACGACACGTAGGAGTGAGAAGGTACATGTGGCCCGGAGGAACTGGGGAAATTTTCACCGCACAATGATAATGTTTTAAAGACTTAGCAAACTGAACTTGGACTAAAGGATGTCGAACGTTATCTTCACATTCTTTTTTCACTTCTTATTATGCCTTTAGGAAATGATTCAAGTTTAGCAGGCTAAAAAGAATCCCATTAAAGTGTTTAATTGTACTAAATAAAAGAATACTTTTAAAGGGGAAATTCTTAAGACCTTGGCAGATTTATGTTTATTAAGAAGTAATCATTTAGTAATAAAATGTTTCTTAAGAACAACCTAAAAGCAGACAGCTGCAGCTCCAATGAACTACGGCTTAAAGCGTTTGCCTTCATTAGCATACCATGCTGTGTTGAGCCGCCAAATAAATCCCATGCAGATGACTGTACCCATGCTCTGCTAAAACCTTTACCACTTAGGTTTATTGATGTAATAGATATGGAATATCGTTTATGACCTGTTTTTGACTTTTCTGCCTTCACAGAAAAAATAAGAGCTACGGCTTGTGCTCTCAGATAAATGTGCTAATGCAAGGGTTGGCTTAAGCTCTGTGGCTAAGGGGCTTCTGTGAGACCACTGCCTCAATAATCATTTGTTTCTCTGCACGCACTTCCTCATACACCCCCCCCCCCCCCATCACAGGCTCGGTCAATCCGCACTGCTCTGCTGTTCCCATAATGATCAGGTCAGCACCTACTTCCTTACAAGCAAAAATGCTGGTACCTAGTACAGTACTGGTACTTGGGTGACAAAACTGTCTCGTATTCATACTGACAAGGTTTAGTCGAGTCAAAAGGGCCATGTGTTTGATTGATATGGCTGGAATAGTGTTGATCCAAGCTAACGAAACAATCTTACTATGTAGTAGCTCAAGTGTGCGTATGGTATAATAAACTGGTATTACGATGTAAGCATGTTTTATGGGGACATTTTAAAGTGTGTGTGTGTGTGTGTGTGTGTGTGTGTGCGTGTGTGTGTGTGTAAACAAAGCACATCTCTAACTCCATTCCCATGACAAGCCATCATTTTTGCACAATGGCGAGATGGCACATCTGCTCTGGTAGTGCTGCAGGAAATAACTAAGCTGCAGTTCGGAACATACCGGCTCTGTGCTTCTACTCTACCCATGATTCTCTCGCAATGATGTAATTTCACAGAAATACAAAGACTGCAGTGACGACAATAAAGGCTTTCTTTTGATCTAGGCTTGTGCATTCCTTAATAGAGCTGCACCCATGTATGGTGCCGTTAGCCACTGATGAGCACTTTAGCCAAAGTCAGGGAGTAATTATATTCTAGGAGATTCCCAGGTGTGAAAAGAGTGTGTTTGTAATTGGAAAATGACCATGTGCCAAAAAATGATCTCGATGCTTACATTTTGGATAAGTCACATTTAGCTATTTAGGTTTAACAACGCCATTATTGTTGTTTGAAACGTCCAAACAGATGATGTAATAAACAAACGATGTTGCTACGTGCGAAGCTGCATGGATCTTTTTCTCAATTTCAAAATGTTTCACTCCTCCGCTCGCAAAGACAGATTCCATTTGACTAATCTACACCGCTCATCCATGGAACGGTTGTCTGGAGTCTGCACTACGTCTGTAACCTTACCCTACAGCTCCACACCCATGTACCTACAACCCCATCCCCCGGCCTCAGACCAAAGCACCCAAATCCTATTAGCTTAACCAAAAATGATGTCACCACTCAAATACTGTACGAACAGCATGATGGAAGGGCCTAGCTGTACGCTGAGAGGGACAAGAGGAAGATGTCCACACACAAGCAAGCAAGATTGTATGAGCATGCCTGTTAGTATCTTACTGGTCAGTTGCACTCCTGGCTCCTCTACATCACTTCTGAATTGCTCTTCGGTCCCTTTAGTGCTAAGCTGCCTGGGAGGCTGATTGTGTGTGTGTGTGGTTTTTTTTTTATTAATTAAAGCAGCAAGCCAACAACTACAACACACTTCTTTTCCTAGGCCCCATATAACACTCTCCAGGGCCCATGAAATGAGTTTATCCAGGAATAAAATTTGGAGACGCTGCCACAAGGCAAACAGGTTTGCACTAAAAATACGTTCTACAAGCTGATCTCTGCTCCAAAGCAAAAAGAAACGGACTGTAAATGCTGTTTATCTGAGGAAATAATTGCCAGCTGCACAGCCGCAGAATCCCACATCAGAAACATGTTAAATGAAAACTGAAGGTTTGCACCCAGGACTCACGCTGACTAAACCTCAATGACACCTCTTGAACCTTTCAGAAATCGAATACAATTTTCATGACTGTTCAATAAGAACACAATGACACGCGCGTGCACGTATAACCTCCGTCCTGCACTCAGACACCTCTGTACAGCCGGACGTGCGAGCGAATACTGATAGCCTGCACGACACACGGCCACAGTTGCTGAATGAGGTACAATGAGGTACAATGCACGCACATGTATGCATGTACCCAGATTGCGGACAGTGTGGACGGTGCTTTCCCAGCTGTCGCTTGCTGTCAGATTTCAGTCAGCACCACGACGCCAGGAATAAACTGGTCTGGTGTGTTTCAGTGTGTTTGCCGAACAGCAGGTCTACTGCATATCTTTACTAGCCTTGATATCCCCTTGGCCCCCACCACACACACACACACACACACACACACACACACACACACACAAACACATGGTGACTTGCTGGTACACAGACCCCCCACTCCTTTCCACCAGAGCCTGTCACATACTCAAACAATGAGATTAGGCCTCTACAGACGCTCTTTCTTTGCAGAAAAAGATAACAAACCTACAGGAACAGAAGGGCTAAAGAGATCTGTACTAGATGTAGAAGTGACCTGCAGTCTGAGGCATCTAGTCTAGCCATGACACATTTACATTTACAGTATCTAGCAGACGCTTTTATCCGGGCTGATGTAAAAGCGTGGGTTAGGGTGGAAATCAATTACACGTTCCACTATGAACATTTGTTCAGGTATTTTTTTTTTTAACACAAACGTTAATTATATTTAGCTTAGGGGGAGAAACCACTGCCCACAAACAGCTACAAATATCTCACATCAAGATTTCTACATTGATACACAGGCATTGCTTACTTAAACGAAAAACCATCCATTTGCCCCCAGAACTGACTGTTATTTGTTTTGTATTTGTTTGTGTTCAACATTGTTTGGATTCAGTAGTAAAGTGTTAGTGTGTGGTTTTGTGGCACATGCTGACAGTCATCATTTGGTCGCCTACGGTCTGAGTTTTTCCATAAAAATGACACTTTTCCATAGCTTAGAGCTAACAAGAGCCTCGTGTGCAGATTTCTGGCTCGTGCGTATGTCATTATGCTAACGTGATTTATTTTCTAAACGATTTGTCTTTTAGGCCGTGATATTTACTTCAATTATGTATCAGTTTGACTAAATGTCGGGTTATAAATGTAATTGTTATTCATTTTTTAACCGTTAAACTTTATCTTTAGTGTACATAGACGGTCCCATGTTTGGTAAGGTAACATTGCTAGGACAATGCTAGAAAATGTCAGTGGTGCTAGCTTCAAAACTCTTCAGAAAACAGTTTTTTATCCATAAGCAAGCAGAATATATAGAGATATGTATTAATGAATGTATATGATTAGTAAAGTAGACTACTTTCCACTCCCTCCCGTGTAGTAGCCTATAAACGAGTGTGTATTTTCTCTGAATTCTGTCACTTTTACCTGCGGTTCTGCTGATCCTGGCTCGTCCTGCTCCAGCTCCACAGAACCATGGAAGCAGTGTCGGATTAGTGGCCACGCTGCGCGTGCACAGCTCGAGCCGGAGTCTCCGAGACGGAGCGCGCTGAGGACGAGACTCTCCTGCCGCTGTTTTAACATGTCCAACTCACACAAACCCGCCAGAGTCGCCTCTAGTCGCTCCTTATACCGGCTCCGTTCCACCGCCATCGCGAACGAGAAGGCGCGGTGCATCACTGAAGAACTAGTTTTTAAATAAACACCTTGTAACAAGTGAAAAACTCCGCCGCTGTATTATAAACTCAGGTTTCTACCGTCCCGTGAATTCCGTTAACATTCAACTCCGTTACCCGTGCTCAAAAAACGCAGCGCGAGGCTGCACGACGATAATCAGCCTTTCCAAAAACTCCGACTCCATTCTCCATCTCTGCTGTGTAGCTACGCCTGGACTGGATGCGATTCTTCTACAGCTGTCAATTTCTAATTAGCATACCCCACATCTGCAATTCTGATTGGTTAGAGTTCTTACCGTTAATTAATATTCATAAGAAGATCCCGCCTCCCCTCCGGGTCTCGGGTCGTTAGGGGATTGGAGGCTGGATGATTTGACAGCGCAAAATGCGAAGTTGAACAGAGAAGAACTGGAGGATTGATTTGATTAACTGGAGGATTGATTTGATTAATCTAAGCGCGCACTAAAAGCCACTTTTTTCCCCCCCAAACAAAAGTTTTGGAAATTGTTCATAACTTTTCAGTAGGAAAATCCACGGTTTTACTGACGTAATTGTAAATCTGGAAAGCTCCGTTTTGTTCAATTAAGTACAATTACACAGATTCGATTACTTTCTGTTGGGAATGCACTTTTAAAACACATTCCCATTCCCAATTCATAACAGCATTGGGAATAACAACACCCTTGTTAAGATATAGCTTCATTTTAGCCTAAGGCTAATCCATAACCTAGAAAAGATTTTCAACAGAGATTATTGTAAAAATAATTTCTATAATTGTTACAATATCTGTAAATTAACCAAAAGAACTATGCTAGCACAATCCAGGACGTGTCCATGGCATGCATCCAGTATGGGGGGAATTGGGACCCCAACCCAGATCTGGGTAAGGCATTTACTAAAGCTAAACATACATTTGTTGTGCTAAACATACACCCATATATTGTATATTAAAGACTTCTACATCAGAACCGATTGTATATTTTTTTTAAGAGTGGAGCAGCACTGCAGGAACATGCTCTTTCAGTGTGTTAACACTGCATGCATCGAGGTTTGGACAAAACTGGATTGTAAAATTCAGAAAATGGCAGTTGTTTAAGAAGTTATTCGATTTCTTATCATGTAAGCGTCAAACAAAACGTAACTGACGCAATTACTTGACATTTCTGGCTTCCTCAGCACTAAAGGAAGTGGCCCACCGCCCTAGGATAAAATCTTTAGGCTATATTAATTTACAGTGGTCCATGTTTAATTAATAAAACGCATACATTTGAAAGTAAAGTTGCTCAAGTGTATCTTCAAAGTGGTTGCGTCATCCGTCCTATAATAATGCAAGCGCGCCCTCAGGCGGGGAGAGAAAATATTACATGGCCACCAACATGAACATGGACAGGTTTAAACGTTGCAGATTCAAAACAAATCACAGCGATGAGACACTGGTGTGAAAGTTGTTAAGTGCATTTATTGTTATCCCTGTTACATCCTGATGAATGATCATGTTCATTGTCAAGTTTACAATGATGATCTTGACATAAACCACAGCTCTGGCTACTACTGTAATTTTAACCATTCTTTCTATGGCGCTTAGGATTGAAGCATTTAGCCTGGAGGCCAGCCCAACTGACGGCCACCCAGAACATGAAGGTGGACATGGTAGACAGACTGACCCCCGTGAGGGCCTTCATTTACTACCATCCGGTAACCATTGGGTAGTCCCACCTGCTCAGCACACTTCCTGCCAACAAGCATTAAATGTCCAAGCAGCTATAGAGAAAGACAGACAGCCAGAGAGAGAGAGAACAAGAGAGAAATAAAAGAAAGCGAGACAGGGAGAGACAGTTGACATGGAATAATAATGCAGGTAAATATTGTCACCAAACTAATACTTTTGGGCATCCCATGTTTGGATTCTGGCTCGCTGCGCTCTCAATAAAGGCAAAATATCCAAGAATATATCTTTAACATTCATTAGTCTTCATTATTCATTCATTAGTCTTTTACATCAATTAGTAAAAATAAAAAGGGGAAGAAAAATCTATACAATATACTGGTGAAAACTTTTATTTAACGAAAAGAACTTTCATTGTTTCATCTAGAATCAAACTACAAATTATCTGCTCATAAAGCTGCTGAAAATCCCGTCAAATGGGTGTAGATTAATTTGTCCAACAAGGTCAATGTGCATGTCTAAGATTGCTAGTCAGAAACATAAAGCCTGAGATATTTAAGTTGCTACAGCTGTGGTATGGCAATTAGACAGGCTTAATTTGATATCCAAAGTTCCGGCGCCAATTAGAGGTATTTGCTGAATGCAATGTAAACGTCTAAATTGACAGCAGATCACATAATATTCAGGTCTGTGTATATCAGATCCAGGAGATTTTTTCAACTGAAAGTCCAAAGTCTATCTTAGTTCCCAGTCCTTCGTGTGTCTAGTTGTTTGCCTGAGGATCACAATGGGAAGCTAACTGCTGCTAAAGATGATCAAATTCAGTGAAGGTATTCACTTACTGCTGCATCACTGTCCTCAGCTTTCGAGATCTGAGAAATGGGCTTCTTGGGGACTACCAAAAAATGAGTAGGAGCCTGCGGAGCCACATCATGGAAGGCTATACACTTAAAAAAGGGAAAACAGAACAGTGTAATGAATGCACACTTCCACTTAACCACTCAAAAGAATATTAAAACATTTGCAGCAGCATTGCACTGAGCAACTCTCATCCCTTTCCTTTTTTCTCCCGCGCTCAGGTTTTCAGATCAATAATCAGCAGATTAGATCAGGGATGAACATGCTTGTACAAAATTCACAACAAGTGGTGTTTCAGAAAGGATCTGAAATTGAGTGTTGTAGATTGCGCCCTAATGCTTTGCTACCTTTCATGTTTGTTTCTAAATTGTACAGCCAATATTTCCAATGCCTAGCACAATGACTAGAGTGCAAGTGAAAACAGCCATTTACATTCCAAAAGGGAAAACAAGAAGGCTTACGATGTATTTGTACTGTACGCTAAATGATGCCATTAGTCACTAATGGAGGTGATGTGCTTACTGGACGCTGATTTAGCACCACTATTTACAAAGACAGCTAGCAAACAAAATTCTGCCAATGGCAATTTGGCCATGAGCATGACCACTGCTATGTTTTCATTAAAGCCTCAAGCAAGAGGAAGAGGGACAATAAGCTGTTACACTTGCAGCATGGATAGGAAAACGGTCAGGTAAATGGTGAAATGTAAACAAAGCACACATTGAGGAATTGGTCTTATGTTTGTTTACATAAACCCACACCACATTGACTGATATTGGAAGCAAAACATAGCAATTCTATTGTTAGAGGACCTTCTCTTCTTTTAACAAGAAAGAATAAAACAATACTATAAATAGTGCCAATTTGTACCTAACGTGTTCTTTTAAGTGGAAAGTAAAATAAATTAATTAAATAGATATACAAATTTTACTTCACGCATTTATAGATTGTACATGGAATATAGCTGTAATAAGGAGTGAGTTGAATTAACAAGTTAACTTTCTTTTTCTGAGACACTATGACGAATCAGCTCGGCTAACGCTAAATATAGCTTCTCTGATACAACTTAGCATGGCTAGGCGTTATCAATGTCCAGCAAGGCGTCACTTTTCTTAGAAATACACGAATTTTCCTACTGTTTACACGCAAGACAGCGTCGCTAATTGTATGTATACACGTGCCAGTTTAACGCTAATGTGGCAGTTTAACTGCACACGCGCAGTTAGCAAGCTAGCAACGAACACACGCTATCTACTAAAAAGCAAACACACACCTGGTCATCTTCGTATATTATATTAGCAGGAATCTCCTTACGAATTATTTTTCCGAAAATTGTATCTCCTCCGGGTTGTGCAGTTTGTGCCTTGGCTACCTCGTCAGCCATGGCGCTGAGTAACTGATAGCAAGCCAAAGACAGCTCCACTCAGACGGCTCTAACGTTACCAGACGGCTCTGGTGCTTAGCGGCAGTTGAACGGTTGTATGACGCAACATCCGGTGGAGATGTCCAATAAACCCCTACGTCACAGATCGAACATTAAGGCGTTCAATTATGCTTTCTATATAGAATTAACAACTAACAAGCAGCTTAGGGGTCAGTTAACATATTTTCCTTGTATTCTGAATAGGGTTGCTTAAGCCTATGTTTATATAGAGTATATATACGTTTGTGGACAACTCACAAGCACCCAAACCCTGTTCAGATTGACAATACCACTGTGAACAAACGTCATGGAGAATTAGTGTCAAAGAGCCCGGATGTTTTGACCACTTTTGGCCAGTGTAGCTTTAAGCCTTTGAGTAGATCAAATGAAATGAGAAGTTTCAGGGGTGTTTGCCATTTTTAGTTAGATTTTTGAATTTGGGCATACTGCAGAATTATTTTTATTATTTGTACTGTAGTCGTAAAAAATGTATTTGTATTAGTAGTAGTAGTAATAAATCATCTGCCGATGAAAGGTTATTTTAGAACATGCTAAATACACATGGTAATTCACACAAAAAAGATGCCCCATATACCATTCATTCATTCATTCATTGTCTACTGTTACGTATCCTACTGCATACAGTGTAGCCATGCTAGTAAACTGACACAGACAACCAGATTGATGCATTTCAACATTTATCACAAATAATCAACTAAAGGCTTATTTTAGTTGCCATAAAAGGTACTTTTGTCACAAAGCAAATGTATAATAAACAGATGCGCTGTGTTCGCTGCAGGAGAGCTTCATAAAAACAGCAAAAGAATTAAGAATACAACAAATGTTAGAAGGCAACCAGTACCTTCAAAATAACAGTGACTTGAAAAATAGAACAGAAATCAAAAATATTTTATTAGTATATAGAAAACGTTTTCGGGTACTTTCATATTATTGTCCCCATGGAAATATATTAATTTGTGAATAATTTATTTATTCATTGTGGCATTTGCGTCCACTTTAACCTGGAAACAAGAACATTTCTCATACGGCTTTAATAACAAGTATAATACTGGACCTTCACAGACGCTGGTCATGTGATATTGTTAAAAAATGTTTTTAACAATAAGCATGATACAAATAGTATATTACAGAGGGTGGTACGATCGGCTGAACATTACACCCGCAAAGATCTTCCTGACCTGCAGTCCATCTACAACAAACGCTGCTTAAACAGGGCTAGAAAGATCAAGAAGGACCTCAGCCAT
>JAOUQX010000008.1:3218761-3237802 GCA_028566295.1 Liobagrus marginatus | reverse complement strand
AATAGATGAATACTGGCTCAGTGAATTGCAAAATAAGTTTACCATAAGCTTAAAATTCTATTGGAAATATGTTTTGTACCATTAGTATGCATCTTTTCCTTTTTTGAAGGTGCTAAGGTGGTACCTTTAAGCAGCTTTATAGTAAGGTCAAATTAAGATAAAAATAAATTATGAAAAAAATAAAAAAAAAACAATAAAGATACAAAGGTTTGCTTTTTTTAATTACTTACAGTACATGGTGATCTACATCAAAATAATAGCAGACTTTGTAACAGATTATAATTATTACTTATGAACAGAGGCTGTGCAGACTATAACAGGTGCGACGCATTTTGGTAACACTGTATTGCATGTATCTGTAAATTTGTTTGTTTAAAAATAAAAGTACCAAAGACTAAGCACGAGATTGTAATTGAGGAGTTCAGACTGTGGGGGGCAGCAGTTACATGCAATACATGTAATAACATTACAATATCAATTTTCATTATCAAGCGCTTTTCCTGTTCAGGGTCGTGGGGGCGCTGGAGTCTATCTCAGCTAACTTAGGCGGGGTACACACTGTACAATCAGCAGTTTATTGCAGAACTAACACTTACAGACAGTACAACACCAATATGTCAAGCAAAGAATGGATGTGGTGGCTCAATGGTATAAGGCTCTGGGTCAGTGATCAGAGGGTTGGGGGTTCAAGCCTTGCACCAGGCACACTACCAACATTGGGTCCTTGAGCAAGGCCCTTAAGCTCACTTGCTCCAGGGGTGCTGTTTGTTCTGGCTGACCCTGTGCTCTGACCCCAGTGTTCAAATCTGTATGCTGGGATATGCGGAATAAAAACATTTTACTGCGTGTATGTGTATGTGATAAGTGCGATCGAAATTTGAAATGTAGTAAGAATTTAGCCTATGTTTTTTTTTTACATAATTATTTACGTAGCTGATTTAAATGTAGTTTCTAAACTGTAAATACACCACAATGGCAGAGCCATGGAGAAAACAGCTAGATTAAACAAACAAATTAATCTTTCATTCATTTGAATGTTTTGATATTTAATATTAAAAGTTATGTGTCTGCTTAGTGTGGGATATAATTTGCCTTGTTACCAAAAAGCTGCAAAGCACCCTGTACTAAATATTTTCTACTTTTATGTTATTAAAATATATCAATGAAAAAAAGAGAAAAAAAAAAACTCTACAGTATGTTAATTTAGAAAGATACCTTACTGAAGGGTACGATTTAAGCACTGGGGGAGTCAGAAGGTCATTTCAATGGTGGGTATGGGGAAATATATTAAATAGCATCACCATATGATCAGTGCAGTTATAATGATAAGTGTGACATGCTTGTGTATTCTAGGTGCACACAGTAGCCATTATTCACATTAGCACGCCTTGCCATAGTAATAATCTAAAAATATAAAATATCGTTAAATCATAAAGTACCACTAAGTTCTGATTGATTAAATAATACAATAGTAATGGATAACAATTATAGTTTATCTCTGAAAGTTTCCTTGTTCTACTGAACACCTGTAGTACAAGTGGTGATGGTGATAGTGATAGTGGTGATGGTGACTCAGTGGGTAAGGCTCTGGGTCAGTGATCAGAGGATCGGGGGTTAGAGCCCTGCTCCTGACATGCTACCATCATTGGGTCCTTGAGTAAGGCCCTTAACCTCACTTGCTCCAGGGGTGCCGTTTGTTCTGGCTGACCCTGCGCTCTGACCCCAGTGTTCAAATTTGTATGCTGGGATATGCGGAATCAAAGAATTTCACTGCATGATGTGCATGTGACCAATAAACTCAACTTTACAACGTGGTTGCCTTAATAGCTAAGCTGATAGTGGAGCTAGCTGGCTCTTAGCTTTCAAGCTAAACAATTTCTTTTTTTTAAAGATTTATTTTTGGGCTTTTTATACCTTTAATTGATAGGACAGAGAGTGAAATGAAGCAGGTGAGAGATTGGGAAATGACCATGGGCCGGATTCAAACCTGAGTCACCTGCAGCACAAATGCACTGAGTACATGTCAGTGCGAGTGTGCTACCGCTGTGCCACTCCGCCAACAAGCTAAAGAATTTCAATCAAAAATAAATGGTTCTTAATGCTTTCTTTGTATAGCAAACCACAGCCAATAAATTATGATTAAACAAACTGGAAGCGTTGACTTCCAGCAATGACTCCATTAACATTTTATCTTAGCACCTTCCTTTACTTTTACCTGGACAATAATATTATAACAAAATGATTGCAAAAAACCTTGCAAAAATGCTGCTTGATATAATCCAACCTCTGACTAAGCATATGGGGCTGTCATATTTCCAGCTGTAATGACATTTTAATTATAAAAGTACTCGAGTCCTTTTGTATAAATATAACTGAAAACAGCTTTGCAAACAGTGCAAGTTTTTATTACCCCCTCATGATATAATGTCACTGCAGTGTGGTAATGATCACAAAAAAGTGAGGTAGAAAATGAATAAATAACACAATAGAAATATGACAGTGGACAATACGACCCGATGCACGACGAAAACAAAATTCATCTAAATACGCAGAAAGGGAGAAGTGGCACCGCAAACAGCAAGCAACTGTAGCATAACTGGTTAGTCAATAAACAAACAAGAAAAAATAATAAAATCCATGCTCTTGTGTGAGATTTTTGTGTGTTTGAAGAGGAGTAATGTTGTCTTTAAGTCTTTTCAGTGAAAAAGGAAGATCATTCTTAGGACATTCCATGGCTTCAGCATAATTCCTCCCTTTTCACACCAGTGTTCCAGACATTATCAAGCACATTCTTTCTCCACGATTCCTTCCCCGATCGACACAGTACTGCTCCCATTTGCACTGCCAGATAAACTGAATACAGATTAAACTTTAATTAACTATAACCCAAAGCACTGTGAGTTCTTGTATTCATAAGAAATACAACAAAAAAACTGAACAATACTAAACTGACCTCGGAGTTCGGACATTCTGACTAAATATACACATTACAGTCCTCTGATTTAGTGTTCTTACAGTCTGATTGTGTGACTAAAACAGCATCACCTATGTGTGTACCTATCACCTATCCATTTGGTTACCAGCAATCTGAGAAATTCTTATTTCATAAAGGCTCTTTGTACATAGAAACGTATGAGACGCACCTGAATATAAATCATGATGGTATTATTACAGACAGTCCTTCTGTTTATTCTAGCTTCCAGCTAATCCTTCAACAAACGCATCAGACCTGTCATGTCATTATCATGTCAGTCTACATTCTTTCTTCATTCTGAATCACTGAAGCATGCCGTTAAACAACATTTTACAGGCCTAATATATATTCTGTATTTTCTATGGTTCATTTACTACTGCATTACACTACACTTATTTAGTTCTTCTGTCCATGCTCCAATAGATAAAGCATGTGAAGAAGCATTGGCATGTTACTTATAAAGTGATTCACAGTTTCTAAAACGTAGCATTTGCTGATGAATAGATGATACTAATCACGTGTAAGGCCTTTAGGAACAGAAGTCTAAGAAATAAGGTCAGGGCTGGCGTGTAAAAACCGCCGTTGCTGCACACTGGCCTTCATATGAGGTATTCATACATATCTTTTTTGTAATTGTCTATTTGTGAAGCAATACAGCACACGGAAAGATCACTGGGTTCTGAAAGCTGTGGGGCAGATTGATAATTCAATTTAGTTGGAGCGGGCTAAATGGTTAAACATCTGGGGTTTAACAGACCTACACAGCTACGTGTACAGTAGCTGTAACTGAGCAGTTACACACGGAGTATCTACTGTATGTATGTGGCTCCAAGGTTCACACTGTTGCTGAGCATCTTATGAAGTCTTATATAAGAAATGCTCTTTGGGTGCATTCTGTTATTGTTAAATACTCACACGGCCGTGTTGGTGATGACATAACCACCCTGATCTTCACCGAATTCCTATAACAGCATGTCTCAAATTGGTTTATTAATTTGCCAGGTATTCATTGGGAAATAAAGAACATGATACAGTATCTTTAAACCATTTCATTCAACAAAGGTGCTCCACGAAACAACACAGAAAATCCTTCTTACCCGTGTTCATCAGACTGTACAATTCCACACACTCGTATCTTAAACTACATTAACATCCTTCTCATTCTGTGCAATCATTTTCTTATGTGCAATAACTTACCTTATATCCTTCTGTGCAGTATCATCCTCTGTATCGTTATTTAAATTGTGGTTTTATTATGTTTTGTATATTGTATACTTACATCACTTGGATACAATAACAGCTCTGGTATCTTTATTTTAACTAGTTTTATTATATTTCTGCATAGCAACATCCTCATTTGCAATCATGTTTCATGCATCCTTCTGTGCAACAATGTCTTTGTATAGTTATTTCAATTGCATTTTACTATATTTTTGTATATATTTGTATGTATATATAGGTCTTATTCTTCTCCTATCATTTGTCTCATTTGCGGTAACGAACCGAATTTCACCCAGGGGATTAATGAAGCATTCTGATTCTAATTTAGACATACATTTTATATTGTAAAATGGGCACAGAAATCTTCCTGTTATCATGTCTGGTCTGGTTCAGCCAGAAAACTCTACCCTTGTGCAGATTGGCTTTCTAGATCCTTGTCCCACAGCATCATAGCCTATCCATGTTTCCCTGGCTACATAACTCAATATTAGTTACTCATCTCCGAGCTCTGCAACAGTGCAAGCCAGATCTTGATTTAGAACATTTAAATCTGCTAACCTCTGAATCTCTTTGTATGTGCAGGTTCAATGGGCAAGTCTCCATACTCGACCAGCAGCAGCAGCAGCGGATCTAATCGGCCAAGACCTTCCCATGTTCCAATCCCATCAATAAGAGCTCATCATCCCTGGCATTGTAATTACTGAAATATACTTATCGCATTTAGAAGCATTACTTTCCCTTACTTCCTCTTGCAGTCAATAGGCATAAACATCGCCTAAAGGAACAGCTTTAACTTTGAATTAGTTTTTGTGGGTCACCCACCATACAAGCCCCAGTGAATTAACTGTTACTATGGAAACACTAACGTATTCAACCCAGCAATGGGATTTACAATGCAATGCAATGTTGGAACTATTCTCATTCATGCAGTTATAGAAGTTTAATCCATGACTGACCAATCAAAATCCAGAATTCAAAAGTCATTATGGTATAAGTAAACAATATCACACAAACAAGATTTAATACCAATATGGCTGTGATTCTGCAGGGTTTTATAAACAATATAACAGTTTTATAAACAATACATTGATTATTGATTAACTGACTTTTTGGACACAATAAAACTAAATATTTAGTTTATTATTGCTCGACTACGGTAAATAGATAAGCAAGCCTGCTAGCTTGTTGGGCCAATACTGGTTTGTCCATTACTAATAAAGCACATTGCGTAAACCTGCCTTCATTTCCTAATGTTCATCTTAATTGATGAGTTTAATTATTTTGGTATTATATATATTTCTGTATTATATAAGCTATTTTCATGACACATCTATAGTTTGCTAACATACCTGTAGGTCACAAGCTCTACTATAGTGACTATTTAATAGAAAAAAACCTCTTGCTAGAATTGTATTTTTGTAGTAAACACACAAGTAAAATGATACAAACAGTAAAATGCCAGCGCTGTAATACTGTACATTAGCGCTCTTGGAACACCTATATATTATTTAAAATTAGTAGGCCAGGAGTGTTGTATAAACAGCATTAGTCATTCTCATCATGTTGTCACTACTGATCGGTTAAGATCTTCCACAGCTTTCTTGTTACAAAGCATGTAACACATGATTACAATACATAAAGAGGATTGGTTCACAGGTCCTGTAGGTCAAAAAATTTAAAACCAAAAACAAAAAACTTGGATGAGGCACTAAGGAAGTGAGGCTGTGTCTGAAGGCTGTGTCTGAATTTGCATACTGTCATACTATATAGTAGGGGTCACCAACATGGTGACCACAAACACCAGGTCGCCCGCAAGGACCACATGAGTCGCCCACAGGCCTGTTTTAAAGATAACCCACCATAACACAACTTACCAGTGAACTGCATCTATTTTTCTTCATTGCTATTCTTTTTAAAATCAGGCTTACATTGATGTAAATTAGAAAACATAATTACTTAGAGATTTATAGAAATCAAATTTTGCATATTGCTATTTATCTGTTCCCTACCTTGTTCAATCATTGCTGATAATTATTGGGAGAAATCATTAACATGATCAGTGTCTTCACATATATGAATAACATTTCATTAATTCATTAAAATTTATTAATTAATTAATAATATCATAATTAAACTTAAATTGAGCAAATTTGTTATTTCAGAAGTGAATACCAAACTGGTAGCTCTAAGCATTAATCTGTACCCAAGAAGTGGTTCTCAGTTTCTAAAAGGTTGGAGACCCCTGCTATATAGTATATTAAAACGAGTATTAAATACTGACAATATCAACATGGCGGATGTAGTAGGTCAGAATTTAATTTATCCTTCACATAACCATACAATATATAAAACATACTTTTTGAACAGGTGGAACATATACACTAACTCAGAAGTAGTACATACTTAAGTAGCATGCGATAGCGGAGTTAGTTCAAATTTGACATGACAGCATGCTGGCAGCATTCACAATGCATCATATAGAACCTTTGTGCATATATTCCTATATATATATACTGTATATCTATCTATCTATCTATCTATCTATCTATCTATCTATCTATCTATCTATCTATATATCTATATATCTATCTATCTATCTATCTCTCTCTCTCTCTCTCTCTCTCTATATACATATATATAGATAGATAGATAGATATAATTCATATTCATATATACTCCTGAGCAAAATCCATTTATGACGCAAGGGGGTTGGACTATAGATATTTTGAATGCCATTGCAGGTGCAATTTGCTTGAGTAAACATTGCCGTAAACTGCACATCTCCGTTAGCTGCTCTACATCTAAAGGACAAAACTAACAAAATGCCATATTGGCATCGTACTGATTATGAGTTACTCAGGACGTGAGACAATTTGCATCAAAAACTGACAAAAGGGTGAGAAAAACAACATGGAGCCATAAGGCTGGAAATATTGCTAGTATATGAAAGCTTCAGGCAAAAACACTCACACAACGGAACTGCCAAAATGCTGTGTGTTATTTTCTATTCAGAATTCAATATAAGACATCTAGACGTCCCCATTTGCATCAACCCAATATTGTTCACTAGAAGAAAAATAAGGCTATTGACAGATTTGTTTTTAAGCGCTATCCCATTAGGACACTGCTTGAGTATAGGCTTTAATATCTTTATAAGATACAAAATATCTCGAAGCCATTGAGTGCTGTCTAACTAAAACTCAGTTAATAACATCACATGTTAATATCACAATTTTAATTAATCCCCACCATATGGTCCTGTCCATTTGTCCTCCCCCGAGCATGAAGCAGAGTGATTCCTGCCCTAACTGGTCTCTAATCCTCTAAATATCCATCCTCAAAGTAGAGTTGAATGAATTCCATTTTCTCATTTCTTGCCAATTAAAAAGCTGACACACTGAGCCATGTACGCGAAACTAAATAACTAACACAATTAGTTCCTGTATACCTTGATTGACAGATGTCTAGTCAAAACAAAGGTAAGTATTATCTAACGGATCTCTTCTGTTTTGTCTACATTTTTATTGTGTTTTCAGAGTTGTTATTTTTGATTTGATTTGCGTTTTCTGCTATTTTCAAAATTTGTGACTGGTTTTGCACTTCGCAGCCACCGTACTAACAGCATATGCTGCAGTTCCCATTTTGACCACTAGATATAATCAATTAACGCTATACATAAAACATTAATTTATGATCGAACAAATAGTAATGTTTTCAAAGCATTGGTGGCTCCAAAGAGATAATTAACCAGCGTTTCGACAGAACTAAAACTACACGTGTAGTTTATGTGAATGAGTACTTCATTTGCTCGGCGGCTGATATAAACAGGCAAGCCAGCACTGTTTCTAAACAAAATGCACAGGCTGTTCAGGTATGTGCCGGCCATTTTGTTCACAGAATGCTCTTTGCAATAAGACACCACTTGAAGAAAACCATGAAAAATGTATTAAGAATATTTATGCTAAGCTGTAAAATGAAATAAAAATGTAATACAAACACAAGAATGTAATTCTCACACGAGCTACACACCATTAACCGAATGACTCTGGGTTAGGCTGGATCTGGATCTGCGTATCAGTATTGTGGGGGATGAATTAACAGCTTTTTATTGTGCAAAGCAGTGGGACCTGAGCTTATTCATGTGAAGGTGAAGGATTAATTTCAACAGGAAGGCCTTTGAAGGCTCTGCCTGTGGGGAGGATCACGGAGCGCCGTGTGGTTTCAGCTTGATGAGTATTCAGAATGAATTGACATCACATTCTGTTTCTCAAGCTCTTCTTTAAAGTCAGTGGCACACTAAATGTATCATTCGCAGGTGGCTTCAAGATAAGAGAAGAGAAATTGATGCACCACAAACCGTCCACGCACACGCTCTGTTTCAACATTGCAAGCTGTCTGAGTGCAGAAGGTTTAAAGAGGCTGAGAGCGATGATTTTGCCGTCTTCAATTGAACGGCGCAACGCCCTAGAAGTAAACTCATCAAAATGCCGCTGAGTCTAAGCTGTGATACGGGCGACATTGCAATAAAACTCTACAGGCTCTGTGATATGTTTTCCAGTTAATTATGGCTTAATTAAAAGTGAAGGACATGCTGGAGTCGAGAATCAAAAATAATCTCAAAGCCAGAACATTATGCCATTCCATTAGTGTAATTCTTTCCACTGCATATTGATTTCTGCGAAGACTCGGTCCACTGCACATTAGGGCTTCAAGTGTGGCTAATGTGAAATTAGTGGAAGAAGAGAGAAGGGCAGGAAAATAACAGCCATCTTATTTAATTTCACTAGGTATAGTATATATATCAGACCAATACCACCAAATGAATGTAACTGCTAAAGCTATGAGATACACTGCATACTTAATATATGCATACTTACATGCGAGTAAGCCAAATACAAGCCTTTTTTATTTGCATTGCATGAGCAATAAAAATGTCGAGCAAAACTGTCTTCTTTATATGCATAGAGTATATATATATGTATATATATGTTTATATACATATAAGTCTTGATATTTCTGTGTCCTGGATCATCAAGGCGCAGAGCTGAGCTCAATATAAAAAATGATTTAAAAAAAGCCCTTCATTTTCAATACATAGAAAAAGGAAGATAAAATGAACTCTCTTGATGAATTCCGTTCCTTTGAAGGCATGAAAATATCTGCATCTTTTTTTCTGGATTACCATGTACTAGGAAAAAGATTTCGAGTAATTTCATTTACAAAATTTACATCCAAGTTCACAGCCACTACATCCAAGGGCAGCTGGGATAAATATAGACAAATACATCTATCAAATACATTGTTTAAGTTTTTATAGCTTTGTGGTTTCATTTTAAGAAAGTCATGGGAGTACGAGTTCGAATCCAACCCTGGATGTTTCTGTGTGGAGTTTGCATGCTCTCCCCGTGCTTGTGTGGGTTTTCCCCGGTTACTCCGGTTTCCTCCCACCACCAAACACATGCGATTGGGCGTAGAATTAGCTACTTTAAATTGTCCATAGGAGTGAATGTGTGTGAATGGTTGTCTGTCTCTAAGTGTTAGTCCTGTGATTAACTGCCGATTGTACAGACCCCGCCTCACGCCCTAAGTAATCTGTGATAGACTCCAGCGCCCCCACGACCCTGAACAGGATAAGCCCTAAATAATAGATGGATGGATGGGATCTCATTTTACACTCTTGCTGGTAAGCGATCGCTTACAAAGTGAATTATTTGTATGTTGGTTAAGCAAAATGGTATAAAGACAGGGGCTAATTTCTTTTTTCTTCACCGTAAATTTTAGAATGTCAGGTGATTACACAGAGACCTCCTAGACATTTATTTAGGCTGCTATCATATATCCGAAACATGACATCAGCTGTAATTAGTGTGGTGCAGCTACAATCCAATGCATTCCCCAAAAGTGCCTTTTGGAGGTGTAACTAAATATAGCTAAACATACATTGTCCAATTAAAGCACAAATTACACAAAATGAAACACTGGTCGATTACCCTTACTCTAATAATATTCTCCACACTTCTGAGAATGTTAGATAGAGTGTGTGTGGATTTTATTATATAGACACAAGATGAAATACCGCGGCAAGCAGCAATTATCAAGGTCAAGCCCAATTTTAGTCTTTGTAGTAATAAGGATTTACACCCAAACCCATAATTAAGATTTAATTCAGTTCGCGACCAGGAGGTGGCAATAAAGGGCTACTAGAAGTGAAAAGAAACGATGATTAATTAACGGCTTTATCCAAAATCCTGCTTTAGTGTACTACATAGGCTGCCTCAGGTGGAGTATAAAGTAAATAAGTAATCGAGTGCTATTTCAGGTTGCTCCAGAGCAACACCGGTGCACAAACATTTATACGGAATTAATACTTTCAGAAGTAATGAAGGTAAGGGCATTTATTTCTGTGTGTTTATAAAATAACTATTAGCATGTGACGTATGCGCTAAACTAAAGCTCTGAGCTCAGCTCTAAAGCTTAATCCATAACTTAAATACACGTTAAATACACGGCAAATATACGTTAAATACACGTTATAACTAAACGGAATAACTTGTTAATTTTATCCTACCGTCTTCCTGGTTATTTGTTAACGTTTATAGCGCATTTTAGACAAAATGCATACTTGGATTGTATACTAAAACGCTGCTGTATTTACCTTTAGTGCTGGATGAAGTTGCCGTGGTGGCGCTGCGACGGCATTGTGGAGTTTAATAGTGACGTGGTTTTATTTCAATATGTCCAATCCTTTATATTAAATAACTTTTGACTCGTTGGTCCTAGAAACCTCAAAGTTGGAATGTTATCATATCATATTGTGTTCTCTTGGCAAGCCAAATCTTACTACTTTTTGCTTAGAAGAAATTGTACTTCACATTGGAACACATTGAAAAGGAAAAATTAATATGACGTAACCTTGCGAACGAAAACAATAGGGGTCTCTATTAATAATTTAAAAAAGAAAGTTGTGGTTATTAACGCTTGTGTCTAGGGGCAGTCAGCATTCCAGTTCATCACAGTTCATATCTAGTGGGGTTGACTACTGTACTGTAAGATAAATTATGTCCTAACATTTTCGTACAAGCTTTTATAATGTATAAAAGATCGAATAGTATTGTTCTGTTTGATTTTAATAATCTGTTATATGGTTATATGGTTTCTTTTAGTTCTTAAGTCAAATACAGTTTAAATTGAGCCTCTTCTTTCCTTGCGTGCAAGGCGCCGAATGACTCACTGGTATGATTACTCCCTAAGGGAAAGCTGAACTAAAGAATGATTATCTACATTTTCATTAATATATTTCTTTCGAGCAGTACATTTATGTACCTCTAATCTCTAGCTTCCTTCTGCCCCCCTCATGTATCTTTTTTTTTCATCTTTTGTGCACTTCAGAAATTGCTTCGTCAGCAATTTTTCCCAGCTCAATATTCACACCCTGGAGGGTACAGAGTCACCACTGTAAAAGGTAAGCCGGCATGGTTACAACAGATGTATGGAAGGTTAAATGTTACACTTTATCTAAAATGTCCCTTCGGGCTTCTTTCAGGTTCCACACAGGCTGCTTACATCATTAAAATTAATCTTAACACAGGTCATAATTCATCAGCATGTACTGCTTCCTGCCTGTAAAAGCATTTTCCAATTTCAGCTCACCAGGGGATAAAGGAGGATATTGGAAAGCATCACTAGCCAAACATTTCTAGCATACATTATTACTTTAGAGGCACTGAGAGCTAATGCCTTTTTCTCAATCTTTGAAATGGCTTATGTGCACCAGGAGCACACTTTTGAAATACTCAGCTATTTTATGAAGGTCTAAAAATATATCCTATATTAAAGAAACTGTCGAGTTGTGCAAGAAGAAAAGACTAAACAGCTGAATGTAGAGCTTAACACAGCTGAAGACGGATGTGTTGTAATGGAAAGCATGCTGATGTCACAGTGGTAACGTCTTCCCGAGGTTCCAACTGCTTGCAGCCAACCTTCAGCTGCAACTTTTAAATCTCGAATCATAAATCATTTGCACAGCAACCGTTAAGATCCTTAGTACGGATGTATTTGTTTCACTGGAAGCTTTATGAGAAATTCTGTTTTTGTGAACCAAAAGGTCCCACTGATCGTCATAAAATTTTGGTCACCTTCCTAATATTGGGTTTTGAATGTTTTGTTGGTCCCCCCTTTTTTGCCAAAACAGCCCTGACCTGTAAAGACTCCTGGTGTCACTGGTATTTAAAAATTTTCCAAAAAAAAATCTCATTCAGGTTCGTTATATGATTCATATTATATTGTTATGTTACACTTATGTTGCAGTGGCAGCTTTTGGGAAAGTAACACATACAACAATGTTTCTGGTTAAACACTTATGACACATGATGAGGGAGGTCAGAGGGAAGTGGCTAGACTGGCTGAGCTTTTTTTTACTCAACTAACCAGATAGCCAGAAATCAATGCCCGCTCTGATGAATCTCATACTCTTCTGCAGCATGTAGATAGTCGGGTCAGAATCACGCATTAGCTGCTTGAGCCCATCTTGCCTTAGGTCAAGTGATCATGCCTGAAGTGGTGGCAGTGGTGGGAGAAGAAAAGCATGAATGTACAGATAACAAATCTTTAGCTATGATATGATGTATATAATGTCAGAGGGTCAAAATCTCAAAGAAATATTATCCACCCATTGTGAAGTCCATGCCATGAAGTCTTGATGCATAGGGGATGGGTATTGATTGGGAGAAAAGAAGTGATGATGCTTAGCATTAGTATTGTGTCATTGATATGCCAAAACTACATAAACCCATTATAAACTTGCACGTCACATGACCCTACATGGCCCATTCTCAGTATGCACTGACACCTGTTCAGATTTTTTTTGCTTTAATCATCACCCATAATTGAGTTCTGATTTCAGTGTACAGAATTTTGTTGACGTCATGTATAGTTTGTGACTTTCATGTTTCGGCTTTAATGTTTTATTTTCTTGTTTTATGAAACCCCCTTTTAAAATGAAAGTGTGCACTTGCATCCACTGCAGTTGTGGCTCTGGATGTAAATACATAATCTATTATTTTTCATCGAGTTATTCTCGGCTATTCTGGCAGACAAAAATATTTGTAAAAATCCAATTCAGGTGGAAAACAGAGCATGCAAACCACTTCCCGTAGCATAAACACCCTTTAATGTTCTCGGCAAAACCACAAATGGTTCACTGTGATGAGATGTTTGAAGGTTTTTCATTTACAGTCAGAATTGATAAAACGGCATTCGATACTGTACTTATTAAGAAAGGTGTATCTTTATTGCTAAAGATGTATTTCTTGTGGAAACTTAATAACAGAGCCCAGATCAAAGATGTTCAGAAGTGAGTGCATAGCTGTTAATCAAGTAATTAAAAAATATAACTGCTGGGTTTTTATTTGACTCAAAGCCTACACAGAGCCACAGATAGGAAATGCCCCATAGCAGAACTATAATCTGGAAGATTATGAATTTAAATTGTTGTTTTTCCTTGTTATTTTTTTCCTGACATGCTCAGCCTCTACACGATGGTGATCAGTGATGGAGATCAAATCAGTGTTCTGTAACTGAGTGCACTAATAAAGATTGATGGGAGACTTAATCGATGCACATTATTCCGTCTTGACACTACACTACAGCAGTGTCCTTCATTCCAGGGACACCAAGCAACAAGAGTAATGTATATCTATAAATCTGATGTTCTTCCATTGGTCGGTGATAATGTGACAAATATTAATGATTTCTAGCATCAGTGGCATATAGTTAGAAGATCAAAGTTTAAAAAAAATGAACTTAACAAGCGTACAGGTTGCTGAGGTTTGAATGATTCAAACATTACGCATTCAAGGGCACTTCATCAAACATTTTCTGCAGCTTATTCATCAGTTACAAAGAATCATCAGGCTGCTTGATAAGTTACTTTGTGCTTAGATTATACAAGTTCGACATCCAAAACAGCCCCAGCATTTGCAGAGCAATCATTTAATCCACCAGTGGAAAATGGCATTATCTGATTAGGATCACTGATCTGCTTCAACAATTCAAGTCATATTATGGCCGTTTGTTAAGAATCCATAGTACAATTACACTTTATTTATTTATGTAGAATCAATTTGTAGGGATTCAGTCAGAACAAATAATATCAGTGAAATTCATTCCCTCATCAGCAGTGTTAATACTGTATATTGCTAATGTTGTTTGTGATGGATAATAATTATATTGTGTAGTCGAAGAAAAAAATATAAAATGATTGAAATTCATAATGAAATTCATTATGTAGAGAAGTCTAAAATGACTATGCTAAATAATCATTTTAGAACCACATCACGGCGTAGTCATTTCGTATTCTGTAACAGTTTCATCATGGTCAGGGTCACAGTGGATTAAAAGGCTAGTCAGGAAACATGAGCATGAGTTGGGAATAATGTGTGGAGGAAACACAAATCCATCATAGGAAACATTGCACACACATGCACCCAACATTCATTCATTCATTCATTATCTAGCGTTTATCCTGTTCAGGGTCGTGGGGGGGCGCTGGAGTCTATCCCAGCTAACTTAGGGTGTGAGGCGGAGTACACACTGTACAATCAGCAGTTAATCGCAGGACTAACACTTAGAGACAGACAACCATTCACACACACATTCACTCCTATGGACAATTTAGAGTAGCACATTCACCCATGCCCAATGTGTTTGGAGGCGGGAGGAAACCGGAGTACCCGGGGGAAACCCACACAAGCACGGGGAGAACATACAAACTCCATACAGAAACATGCTGGACGAGACCCACTCTGCCACCGTGCCGCCCTTCCACTCAAACACTCAATAATAATTAAACAGTAAAATAGTGTTTCTGTTAAGGTAGAGGGAAACCGGAGAACCCAAAGGAACCCCCTGAGAACATGAGGAGCACATGAGGCCTTCACACAAACACTAACACGAGCTCTATGGCAGCATAATAACTGATGCTAAGAATAGTTACCATTTAGGAAATATCCTTTTCCCCGCCGTTTTTTTTAAGCAAATCAGTAATTTAAGTACAATCAACAAAATGTTAAAATATTGACCTTGTTCACTAAAAATAGCACATGAGCTCAAGTTCTAATGATGTCAACTGAGTGATCTAAACACCTCACTGAAAAGAAATTCAGTTAACATACAGCACACCAAACTGGGTCATAGCTAAACCTGAGGTATATTTAGTGGAGAAAAAAAGCTTTCATAATGCTTTTAAGTTAGAAATTGTATTAGACATGCATAATTCCAGCAATAAACCAGCAAAAAGCCCAGAGAGCCAGTTCTGGTCTTCGCAGGATTAAATAAAAACACTGATTTTTGACCTGTAGTTTTAAAGGTTGCATGCCATTACAAACCGCAGACCTTCGGGCTGTACAGGAACCTGGCAGGCTACGAGCTGTTAGCACCAGACGAGAGGAAAGAATGATGATCTGACCGTGGCTCTAGAACAGTGCTAAATGGGCAGAAGCTGTATAACTGACAAGCACTCTGCTGCTGCATCACATCCCAGTAGGATGAGAAAGGTGATAAGTGCACATAGGAGTAGGCGGTGAAACAGTACAACCAACAAAAAGGCAGCAGTGTGTCCAGCCATGCTTATGCATCTTTTTAACATCTTATTTAACAAGGATTAAAATACTGAGTTTTCATTGGAAATGTCACACTCCGTCACCGAAGGATGGTGTAAACACTAATGATCTATTTTTTAAAGATAAATCAAACAAATCAAACTTATTTATACAAGATACAAGTCAGATTATGCATTTAAATGAAGAATATTCAAGCAATCTCCCTTATTATAATTCAGACACTAGATCTACAGTATATCAGGCATTCAGCTCTTTTCTCACCTTCTGAAAGAATCCTATGTTTGGGTCAAGTAAAAGTTTACATACAACAAAGATACTGTACATTCAAAATAATACTGTACATTCAAAATAATACTTTATCTACAAAATAATACTTTATCTACAAAATAATACTGTACATACAAAATAATACTGTACATACAAAATAATGCTGTACATACAAAATAATACTTTATATACAAAATAATACTTTATATACAAAATAATACTGTACATACAAAATAAAAGCAGCACATTCCTATGCCGCTTAATTGATGTAGTCTACTTGCCTAATTCACCGACACTGCATATTTCTGTGTACGGCATACACACGTACATGGGCTTGGTGATGTGAAATATGTCCCTCAGTGTTTCTGTATACAAATTTCAGATCAATAACATCATCTATAGCTTGCAGAAAACAGGGTTTCCATTCTCGTTCCACATTCATGCCATCCTGTTTAACTTCTCGTTGTTAAAACATCCATTATGGCAAGGCAACCATTATAAATTAGCCAATTTACATTATTTATAGAACATTCAATCAACACTCTTACCCAAACACAAGTACAACAGAAATCCAAGTTTCCAGACAATCAGTGGAAAAAGACAATTAGGCTCTCCCTTTATTCTTCTTTCTTTTAGTACTGACTAACAAAATCACTTTCAATTTATACCGCTGTTTCCCAAATTATAACATGTGACTTGGTTCTTAATTAAACAATTATATTTTAAGAAACAAGTGTGCTAGTGTCCTTATGTCATTGGCATGGATGTTGCTAACCAAATTTTGTAGGGCTGCTCCGATCGATCGGCTGGTACTCACAAAGCTTGTCCGATTTCCTGAACCGATCTTTGTTTGTATTTATTTTTGTCTTATATTAAGTATCCTGATACGCATTGTGTTATTCATAAACCTCATTTTAAAGGCATATTAAAATGTTCAGAGTATAACGACTAATTTCTCGGGAAGAGAAAGCTTTCTCGGGAAGATTTCTCATGTTTTCCCTGTGTTTGCGTGGGTTTTCCCAGGATACCCCGGGTTTCCTCCAGTCTCCAAACACATGATTAGGCATAGGTGAATTAGCTACTCTAAATTGTCCATAGGAGTGAATGTGTGTGTGTGAATGGTTGTCTGTGTCTAAGTGTTAGTCCTGCGATTAACTAGCGATTGTACAGTGTGTACCCCGCCTCACGCCTTAAGTTAGCTGGGATAGACTCCAGCGACCCTGAACAGGATGAATGAAATGAAAGATGTAATTAAAGGTCACCATGCCAATCGAGTGTGTTCTGTTTACAACAAACGTCCCTTGCAACTGTGGTATTTTGGTCCAATTCGGAACCATGCATCTGCACAGAAGAGCTTGTGAGCCTTTGCAAAATTTGCTTCGAGCCAAAATCAGATCACACAGGGATGCACAGTTTGGGCTGGATCTTAACGGAGCTGAAATAAAACAGGCATTGACGAGTTCTGTTTGCTTTCGGAATGCTATACAGGTGTGAGTAAACAGGAATGGTTTTTAAACTCCGTAGACAGACCTTTGGTTTACAAAGATGGATGATCATGCTCAACTGGCTATTTTCAGATCGGGAGTGGGGTGTGTGTCAAAAAATGCTCAATCATAGTGATAGGGTCATGCCACAAAGTTCTCCAGACTTCCTCTGAGATTAAAGCTTTAAAAGTTTTTGCATACTGAACTATTTTTTTTCTCTGGCATTTAACTACAGTCCAGGCTGATTTAGCAAGTTTTTTTTCGTTTTGTTTTAATAGTATGGTTATACTCATAGTGTGATGTTACTCAGTGCTGAACAATTGTTTTGCAGGTTCACATAGATTATTTGTACTATATGTTTCGCATGTAAAATGAAATGTGTCATTTGTTTTCAGTCTGGCAAGATCTCATTTCTCACACATTGACAAATATTTTGGACAATGTACAATGCAAACTTCGGCAAAAAGGATCTACGGTACAGGGAAAATGTTTTATTAGATTTCGGTCTCATTAGTTTCATTCGCCACTGTTTTCCCTTTATGTATAAGTTTATACTGTTTTCTTGTACCCACAATAATTGTATGTTAAAAATACAGTGATTGAATTAAAAAAATAAAGTTCAAATCTATTAAAGTTCATAATGCTAGAGCCGCAAAAGCATAACCATAACAACAACGCTGATGCAGTGAGCTGAAACCGCAAAGGTTGCTGAAAATAAAGTTAATAAGGTCTACCACTCACTAATGAAACAGCCTCGTATGCTGCCTGAATACAAATGCTTTCATTTACTTCTGTGAACTGAAAGCCGAGGTCATTTTCATTAGAATCAAAATCGTTTCTCTTTTCCTAGTGTCATTATATAACTGTATGCGTCCTGTTATTTTGACATTCAATGCTTTTTACACTGAACACTGAGTAGGACGGTTTCCGGTTAATTCAATTTAATTCAATCAATTCCGATTCCGATTCTGATTCCACTTATCCACATATTCCGATTCCTATCGAATCCCAGTTTCGATTCCAAAGTAGTAAAAAGAGTAAAAACAACAAAAGTCAAACATTTATGTATCAAATATATTTATTTTCTTTGCCATTAGTTTCACCTCATATAGCATAAAAAAAACCATCACTAGGCTACATAAGACCTGAGCTGCTCAGCAACACGGACAATAAAGTGAAGTTAAATTGAAATTCAATTAAATCCCTTGTTAGCTGCAACCAAATAAAGTGCATAGGAAAAGTTTGTAAAGGTGCAAGGGTTTATAGGAGTTTGCTACAGTTATCACTAGCGTACCATGTTTAAATAAAATGTAAAAAATCAACATATCCACCTTTTTTTTCCTTGTGTGAGATTTCGTTTTGAAGCGACGTGGAAGAAACGGTGTCTTAGTGTTACACCCAAAGACTTTGGCCAGGTCAGCCACCAGAAGGCGGCATAGGGGCGTCACTCACTGTTCTCACTCACACACACACACAC
>JAOUQX010000008.1:3184790-3198206 GCA_028566295.1 Liobagrus marginatus | reverse complement strand
GAGTTGAGTTGTTCAAGCCTGTGTACGAGTCTTCACACAAGCTACGAAAAGCCAAAGAGGATTTTGAAGGATTTTAATTACCAGTAAGTCAACCGTTTTCATAAAAATTACAATGTTTAAATCAAATCTGATGGTTTTTTTTTTTTTATGTTTCAGATTTTTTTTAAATGGTGTAGTCTCGGAAGGGGGGTGGTCTTATGCAGCACGTATAGCACAAAACCCAATTTTACACACGAAAAATAGGGGAGTCGTCTTATACACCGGTCGTCTTATACACCGGAAAATACGGTACTCCTTATTGACATATGCCGGAGGGTCTTTTGAAAATTGTTCATTTTGGTCATTTGCTTTGACCAAAAGTGTTTGGACACTTTTGTTTCTTCCCCAATCTGAAAACATGTAGACAAGTTAAAAAGCGTGCAATGTCTTTGTATTCTGTAATATTTCCCTCCACTTAAGCTGAAAGGTATAAAGCCGTTCCATCATGACAACAATTCTATTCACAACGTTAGGGGTTTTAAAAACATATTTTGCCAAAATTAATCTGGAAGAGCTCAAGTGCACAGAACCCTGATTTAAACCCCACTGTCCAGAGCTAGTAGCCCACTACATTATACTTACACGAAACATAGAAACACTGGAAGGTTAAGAGTTTGTGAACAACGGACCATCTCACTCACACAGTAAATACAATTCCAGATTATCAGATTTATTCCCTTTATTAAACTAGAATATTTGTACTGTGTTTGTGGGGATTTGTGGTCATTCAGTCATGTGATCATTAGTGAGGTCAAACACTAATGTTATGTAATGAGGTCTGCGTCATCGATATATCTCATAGGTATTTTGAGATTAAACCTCTCTCAAAACGGGTCGAAGGAATAATCTGGAATCGTACTTATGAGTGAGATGTTCACAAATTCTTAACCTTCCAGTGTTGCTATGTATTGTGTAAGTATAATGTAGTGGGCTACTAGCTGTGGAACCCACCACATGATGCACTATGCACACCAGACAAGGTGCAATATGGCTGATGGTAGAGCGGTTTACTCGCTGAATTAATCAGAACACACAGAAAACAGATCTTTCTGTCAAAATGAGTGTGCATTCATGAAAATAGAACAAGCAAAAATAAACTGCAATGCAAAGCCATCCTGCTAGTACCACACGCTAACATTATTTAGTTAAACATCTCATTACATAAATTAAAAGGCCAATTAAAAGATACACAGTCAAGGTGGCACAAGACCATTATGATGGGCCCAGCAGAACACGGTGGCTTTAACCTGGCTTTAGCATTGTTAGAACAACATGATTAACATATGCATCAAAATGTCACAAGCATGCGTTCTAATAAGATAAAAATGATCCTTTCTTAAATACCAGATCTACTCACAATAAACTAGTGATAAGCAAAAATAAGCAGAACTACTTTCACAAGAGCGGCAGTAGTTCAATTAACAATCAGAGCTGTCTTTTTCTGAGGTCTACAGCCAATCATAGACATTTCCTCCAGCGCCAAATCTCAGCCATTTCCACAGAGTGAACAGTGACTAAGCGCTGCCATAAACGATTCTCACGTCATAATCACACAATCATCATTCAAAATAATAGCAGCTTGCAGTCTGTCATAATAAAACAGACCTAGTTTCAGTATTCATGTATAACAACTGCACAGATTTCGCATTTGACCTGACAAACACAAGCCTAGCGGTGGCGAATGCAGGAGTGAGGTTTTTTATGTTGGTTTTTTTTTACATTTTATCCCAGTGAAATTTGTTTATTATAATAATAAAAAAAAAAAACAGACATATTAATAAATAAAACAGCTGCTTAATCTGGCAGACAGAAACACCTTTAAAGCAATAATTTCTGCTACATTGACCACTTTTTTACTTTGTTTTAAATCACTTTAACGTTTCAACAGAGCAAAACATTGTTTGCGCTTGAATGGAAACAAATGTACGGCTGTCTGCCTCTATAGTCTACTACCTTTAGATGTGGTCACCACTTTTGAAAGAACCAAACGTAATTGGACAGTTGTTTTCGCTCATTATGTCACATACAAGCAAGCAGATAAAAGGTCTAGAGTTGGAATCGATCTTAGTTAAGTTTCTTCCAGTACATTTAGTACTAGTTACTGGTACCTAACCTAGCAGAGGAAGTGGAAAATTAAGTGCAATTCAATAGTAATGTTACACTACAGCATTTAAACTGTTAGTTCTCGTCGTGCACACCTGCCAAGTAAGCGTATTTCTTATTAAAGCACTCTACAGAAGTCTAAGTGTGCACATTTGTACTTATTTCCATGTTAAATATGTCTCGTTTGCGTTTAAGTATAGGCGCTATGTAGTCTGTGTTAGCACAATGCTATATCTATCAACCGGGTTTTTCATTCTAATAGCACAATCATGTTTCTTCTGATTACTTAAATATTAAAATACTTAAAATAATAATTAAAAATTTTTTCTTCATAATCTGTTTTTGGGAGCCCCCAACAACAGGTTTACAAGCATGCAATGTCAAAAAACACTTTCATTGTCTCATAATGTCCATTTAACGTCCTTCAACCTGGCGTCCACGTACATGGACATAAAATGCAGGTCAAACCAAAGCTCGGGTCTTAGGAGGTTAAATTTCACTTATTTTTCAGCGACTCTCAAACTATTCGTTCGAAGATTCATATTTCCAAACCCTTCCTTTACATGAGGCTACTCTGCTCTGATTGGTCTGATGACCAGGCAGTTGCGAATGGTCTGCTGCGTGCAGCGCGTGTCAGAAACAGAACGGCCGTAAACTATAGAGGGTTTGCGTCTATGTCATGTTTACGAAGATACCCGGATGCGCGGCCATATTGGAGATACTCGGATATAAACAACAGCATGGACGCAAATGTAAGAATTCCTGACGTATGAAACTCAAGGGCATTTAAAACGATTTTAAATTTAAAACGACTCGTTTCACCGATTCTGAGTCAACTCTTGAAACAATCATTTTATTTACGATTCACTTTCAGTTTTACAACTTTGCAGACTCTTTCCGTTGACATACAGCTACAATACACACTGCATAAAATGTTGCTGTTTACAACAGTTCCTCTTTGCTTCCATCCAACAGTCTATTATGCAGTTTTGCTAGTATTTGATTCAATTCTATTTGATATGTAGACCCCTTTAAACAGTAGAATTACATCTTTAGCACAAAAGCAGCTTTATAGAATGCTGGGCCATAGTAAGCAAGCCAGATAGATGTTGCAGTAGCATGATAATACATCCCCAACACATCATAAGGACAAAGCCTTGAGAGGAAACAGATGTATATCAGTTACGCCTACTATCACTATTTCTATGTAACACTGTTCTGACAGATTACTAACCAATCTGACAATTAAACCCAAGTACTACCCAAGTCCAAGCCTCACGCTGAGGACCTTGCCTAACTTCCTAATCGCAACCTTACATGTGCTAATCTTAAAATGTCATCAGTTAAACGGATGTTCACCAGTATGGAGCAAAACCTTTCACAAACCTGATTTGCACATTCGTGTTTTCTATTGGCAGCCAGGCCTCTGCAACAACAATTTGCCAGTTTCCCTTCAAACTAAGAAAGTTGTAGGAGTGAGCACAAGTAAATTGTTGTTCTTGTGATTACACACCCCCAGACTCAGTGCAGCTCAATAGAAACTCGGCACAATCGGTATTATAGAATTATTGCTGTCGCCTTGGTTACAGGGCTAAAACTGTAGTCTAATTTAAAGGCTTGTGTAACGCTTCATGAGCACTGCCGTGTGGTACAGCGCAGACGGCCCAATGCAACAAAACGAGTTAAAATATGATGCCGCTCAATACAAAGAATAATGATGTGGCCGAGCCAGCGCAGAAATGAAGACATCAGTCCAATTTAAGAGAGTTATTTCTATAGAAAACACGATAATACTACTTACATCTATCTTTAATGCTATAAATCATCACTCGCTTGCATATGCCCCATAGACGAGTCTCAAGGATAACTTTATTTCCTCTGGTAGGAGTCGATCAGGAGGCATTATGGCAAAAACATCACAAGGGCTCAGTAAATTTTTCAACCTGTCTTTCCACTGGGCCAAATAACTGCAAGAAAATTCCATTTTCATAAGAAATATATAGCGGTGGTCATGTACTATGGTTCAATACGAGTGCAGCCCGATACAGTGCGTCGATACACTGTCAATGTGCCTCGTTATCGTTATCACGCTGTAATGCCTATCGATGTGCTGTTTTTAATGTTTTAATGCATTAGTAAGTACATGATGAGGCGTGCATAAGGAGCGGATATGGAACGCACAGATACAAATGGAAACAAATAGGAAGAGTACTATCCCAAGATTAGGATCTTATGAAAGGGAGATTTTTCATTCCATGCACAAAGTCAGATATAAAGCTTGCAGAACAAAGGCCATGTTACATGACACACTTGGGCCAGGTGGCCGAGTGAGTTGCAGGTGCAGATTAAATTGTTTTAGGGATTTCCAAAATGCAAGGCGAGGTAAATGTAAATCATAGATGAGGGTCAGATGACCAGCAAATATATTAAAGTAGACAGGACTAGAATCGGTAACCAGGAAATGAGACAAATATCCAAACTAGAAATCAATAACAATGATAAAGTTGTTAGTGGTTATAAAAATAGTGATTCTTAAACAGGAAAATAAGTATTGTGGCCATGTTTGAAGGCCCCTTCTTAGGAGTATCCGCCTTCATTGGTGACATTTCTACCTCTTGTTTCATTAGGAACATGGTTGCAGGGTATATTAGGGTTTAAAATAAACATTTATTCTGATTCAAATCTGAATACCAATACATTTACAAATGTTTGTGAATGAATCTCTCCCTGAACACAAGGACATTTTGGAGATGATTTGTATGACACTTGTATTTGTAGGAGGGAGTTTGTTTCTCTGGTTTTCTTTTTAACAGAAACAAAAATGTGGATGTAATTTGGCTTTGCGGGTTTTGTGATTTTTATGCAGCTTGTTTTAAGAGTCTAAGCACCCACATACGGTTTGTTTCTTATTAACAACAGTGCAGAATGAAGCTCCCTAGCTTTACGTGAACAAACAGAATATCTCAGATGTAAAAGCAAACAATGCCCAGGGGGCTCACTTGAATAGTGCATACTACAAATGCTCTCACTATGAGTCACATTATTCTAACAGCAGGAGTAGTTGCAGATTCTATTTAAGGAATATTTGGGATAGCTTGTATTTGTTTGCAAAAGGGCAATTTCCTTATCGGGTTGCGTCACAAATGTAATAAAATGGGCCTCGACTTTTCATTCGCGAATGCCAAAGTGAGGTCTCTCAAGTCACCATCGTGTTCAATTATATGAAGTGGCAAAAGAGGGGAACAAATATGTGATTATGTTAATAAGTGTGCCAACACCACCATGACAGGCAATGAATGAAACATCCCGCACACGCATGGGTACTCTAATTATTGTTGGGACTAGCGGAAACTCATCAGTGCTACCGGAGAGCAGAAGGGTGCTATACTGGTGAGGGCTGAACGTATCCTGACTCCTGACTGGGAGGAAACTTGTAGGGAATTCCTATAATCAATATGGATATGAGACTGTCAAGAGTTTCCATTTGCGAAAGGGAGGATTAAAAAACAAAAAATTGCAAAATAATACATTTTTATATATAGCATGTTGCAAAAAAAAGTCATTTCACCCATGTGTTACTATTTCTTAATTTTTAAGAATATTCTCAATTACAAGAAATTGAAATTGTAGAAATTTCAGTGGATTTTTTTAAAAAAAGGGTTAGGAGATTTTGTTCAAAAACATTTTTTGTTCTGCAGGTTGAGAGCCTCTTCAAATCTCAATAGCACTCTTTAAGTTAAGTTTTCTAAATGTATTTCTATATCAATATAGATACATATAAATACATTTAGACCACTTAACTTAAAGGGTGCTTGCTCTAAATCTGTGGAAGGTGCAGGACCCAAAATAATTAGGATAGTATGTCAACATATGTACAGTATTTACATACCTCTGCGCACCCCGTTAGCGCAGACAGCTACGTCAGCAGTGCGTTCCCGCTATAAACTTTCCGCGTGTAATTACGTTTTTAAAAAGTCGTTTACGTTGGTTATTGTAATATTCTATGTTTCTATTGTAATATTTACTCACCGGTTAATTAGACATGAGCTAATCTGACTCTCGTCTTGTCGTTTGAGCCTCGGCTCTGCCTGATCACGTTCATGTGTTTTGGAGGAGGTGTGGCTTTGGAAAGTGATTAGGCAGGGAAGGTTAGGGTTAGGGTTAGACTTTCAAAGCTAGCTTGCTATTGTTAGCCTCTCTGAAATCTCTGACCCTACCTTTAAATAAATAGGTATTACATCTTTAGCTTTATATATATTTATCTACAGCTATAGATAGGCACCATCATTCACAGTTTAGCATTTTGATTTTTAACAAAGTCATGCTTACAGCGCATGAGGTTTAAAACAAGATTTAAGATTGCGTTAAAGGAAAGGAAGGCAGACCTGAACCAAAAGTGGTCCATGTACATTTTCCAGACTCCAATGAGTTATAAGTTACATGATGAAAGAACGAACTCAGCTGAGTATCTTTAAATACGTCATTGTGTTGTCTCTCTGCCACTCAAATAGTTTGCCTGAAGTTGTTTACTGTATAATGACTATTGCTGTTTCGTATCGTACCACAGACTCGCATTTTATTTAGACCCAGACAGCCCATTAATAATGAACAGGACGGGAATGCGTTAAGATAGAGATAAAACAGCATGACAAAACAGCCACCTGGAGCTGAAGAGTCCCAAACTGCCCATTACCAACAAATATTACCACATACCAACACACGTCTTCTGTGGACTGCCTGCAGGCCACATCCAGGCCCAAATAAAATGAAGATTTGCCTTCCTTTATGATAAATAACGAAGGAGATCCACATGGTCTGCCATATTCTATTAGTATTTTAGTATTCTATTAGTATATTAGTTATATACTATATATTAGTTATCTATTAGTACTATTCTATATAGAAATATTACTATAGATGTTAATGGATGTTAAATCAAGGAATCTCATCTTCGTAAATGTTTTCATTAGCTTAAAACAGGTCTAAGTGATTGATACCCAAAAGCATAAAGTGTACATTAAGTAACTGCAGTGTTCCTTGTGCTGTTTTCTCCATTCATGCTTTCTGTTATACTCGTTCATTTATATTCCGTGTCAGCTATCATTTTATCACTGTCAGTGTTATCACTCTCAGCCCCATGGAATGTTGGTTGGATATTTGATGCAGACACGTTCAGGGTTTTGGAACGCACTTTAATAGGATAATTCTACTGTATATTTATCACAACGATTCTTCCTTCCTTACTGGTTCTGCTTAATCACCATACTATTAGCATGTACCTCCACAACATCTGTTAACATTCTGAGACTGCACAACTAGAAGTCAGAACTCTTCACATTTTAGTATTAATATTAATATATTAGGGTTAGGGTTATTATTATACCGTATTATTATTAATACTATTTATAAACGATTGGTTATAATTTGCTGCCGTTTGCTTGAGCCCCACCTACGTATTTCATTGTCCATCTGTACATATGACAAATAATTTTGAAATGATCTGGGTGATGTGTGTGTCACCTTTTTGTACGCTTGTGAGGATCAGCTAAACGCTTCCATTTTAATATTGTGAAAACTTACCAGTACAATCTCCTTAATCTACGTTGCCTTCTTAAAGGTACAATCGGTTGGTTGCACGGCAGCCTTTTTTTGCAGGGACATTGACTTTACATTTTTTACACCCGTAAACATGATATTGGACACCTTGAACTGTAACTGGTTGATGAACATGTCAGTCAGACAAACTCTTAGTCGTTGAACGCTGCTTTGTAGACTTGACCTTCTGCCATCAGACTGAAGGTCTGGCTACGTGAGACTAGTGTTGCAACGGATCCGGTGCCTATCCCTGGAACGGTGGGCATTATGCCGGATTACATTCCTCAGCAGGTCATGGCAGGGCACCATGCACAGACACATTCACACTCCTGTTCACACCTAGAGGCAATTTAGGGATAGCCAATCCACTTAATGTTTTTTTTCCTAAAGGACACCAAGGTGTATACGGTGGGAAATGAATCCTCCAAACACACACACACAAATTAACGCTGGAGCTGTGACTTGGCGACGCTACAGTTTAACCTTTTAACACATATTACGTTAGCTATTTGCTTGCTGTTTCAGGCAAACCGTTGTTAGCAGCACCTGACAGAACATCAGTACGATGTGGCTAAATCACACTGCAGCTGGCTCAGTTTTTACACTGAAAAAATGATTATTATTACCGTTGTTATTATTACGACACGATGTCACACACACATAATTGTGGATCGTTCTATTTGAGTTTTAAAAAAATCTTTATATCCCTTAGCAGAAAAAGAAGACACAATTACGTCTGAGCCTCCATACTATGCATTAACAGTGGCTTACCTCATATGACCAGACGCACTGGGTTCCTCCAAATCGCCGGACGCAGCGGCCCACTTCCACATCCTCATGCGAGGTGTACATCTCCCTGAGACAGGTGCTGATGTGGGGTACCATCATGCGCAGAACCTCGCGGCTGAAGATCATGCCTGGACCACCCATGCAAAAATTCTCGCCAGGCTCCAGTGCCAACTTGCCCAGTTCTTCTGTGGTGCCTAGACCTGTCTGTCCCAGGTACAGAGGCTTGCTGCTGTTGAGCGAGCGCAAGAAAAGCTCCAGCTTTTCTCCTAACACATACAGATACGGTAAAAAGGATGAAAGGATGCATTACTATAACATTTCGGTTTTCTTTACTATATGAAAACATTTGCTCTAAACCAAAAAAAAATCTGTTTAAAAGCTCTAAGAGCCATCAGTCTTCTTTTATCAAATCCAACATTTTTCACCTCAGTGTCAATAAAAAAAGAGCACGCATTTAATCCGGTACTGCTCCTTGCGTTCAATCTTTGGTAAATAAAACCGACACAGGAATTATAAATACGCTTTACGCACAAAAATGTCTGGAATGTTTCTTAGTTTCAAAGTATTTCTCTTATTCTTTATTAGAAGTGTAACCAATAAAACATACATACATACCACTCCAGAGGAACTAAAGAGGAAAATCTTTGGGTTAAGTCACACTTACAAGCAGAACGGATTAAAAAAAATCTTCTTAAGCTATACAACACCTCACCACAACTCTCAAGGCCCATGACACAAAGCTCTTCGGTTTACTACAGTACATATAAGGCTAGCACAAAGCATTGAATTTCACTCACGCAAATAAAATATGATCCCTGATTAAACACGTACATGGAAATACGGTATGTTTTCGGAGAACCAACTATACTAAATAAGCCGAGTAGCAATGAGAAACACAACTGATCCTCCTCTAATACTGTACATGGCATTTTCATCTAAGGCAGCTTAGGAACCTTCAGCCCATCTTCAGACATAATTTTTTTTGTAGGTCCCTGTTCATTTGGGTAAATATGACGAATAACGACATCATTACACTAAACACTTGGGTGTACCAATTTCCGTGAAATAAGCGCACACGAAACAGCTTGAAATGTCTTTAACAATACATAGTGAATGTTTTTTTTTTTTTTTATGATTTCATCGAGACATTTATATAGCTGTACACGAGTGCAAAACCTTAAAGTAATGCTGACTTTTATTGCACTGCATGAACAAAGCACCAAATCTCTTAATCTTAATGTAAAATTCGCCTAAAAGGTACGCCTATTTTCTGCTTAGCCTCTGTTAATCAGCGATTGCATACACTTTCATAGATTTTCAATAGCACACACGGAGAGCTACACTTGGCTTGACAGGATCTAGTGCAAGTAAATATATTGCCTGTATTAATGCCAGTGAGTGGACATATTTCAAGGCATTTTAAGCGATTCTGCCATTCCGTAATTGCACACTTGGCACTAAAAGCACAGGACACACCACTTCCCAGAACCTTGTTTGGCATCTTCACCTCGGATGTAGACGTCATCATCCGCCCTCATGAACCACTCATATTTGTCCAGGTAGTGATCGTGCATGTACTTCAACATCATGAAGGATTTCTTTTGTGGCGGATACGAATCATCGACACCTGGCAGCGAGATCACTGGCAGCGGGAAAGGAAGAGGTACAAAATACGACCCCTGGCTTGAGAAGAACTCCACCTTTCCTGGGACGCTTGGCGCCCATGTCTTATACACGGCCACTGCTCTTGAGTCTAAATACTTTTTGGCAGTCATGACTCCGACGTAGAGGAAGTGTTTGGGACGGGGAATGGATCCTTCCTGACTTGGTTTGTCCACATTTTGCTCTTCATCCTCTTCTTCATAGCTTCTTTCTATGCTGGAAAATGGTTTGTTCTGGTTCTCAGGCCAGACGTCGTTGGTTACAGGGGGTTTTACCATTTCTGAAACTTTACCCAGACTGTAGGGTGAGCACATGGAGGTCCTTTTGAGCTCAGTGACGCGGGGCACCAGAAGCCAGGATGCTGCAGTGAACCCGAGCAAAACCCCGACCATCACATTGGTCCACGCTTTTCTAGACCTCAAAGCCATCATAACATTCAACAAAGATGATCATTTAGGAGAAACACTAACAGAAACTAAAAGTGTATTGTTGTGTGGCCGGAGAACAGTCACAGAGTGCGAAGTCCTCGTGCACGTATATGCGACCTTTCACGCGCCCGGACATCCTAAAGACGGAGCGACATCAGCGAGTGTCCCTCAACTCCAACCGGACACACTTCCTTCCCATCTGGGACAGTTCACATACATTTACATAATCGCGTAGTTCCTCAGAGCTAATCCCTCCGTTACCGTGAAGGCTCGTACACGACAGACAAGACTTCTCCAATCCGTTATAACGAGGTCCAACGCAGCAGCGTAAACTCTTCATCGTCTCAGACAATCATCCTACTGTTTACTAAAAGGTTGCAGTTTCCTACGAAGCCCACGCTTTCTCCTTTCCACGAAGACTTGTTAACTGCCATAGTGATGATCTTAAAGCTTCCATGGAAAAAAAATTCAAGCCAGTTTCCCACTTCAGTCCTAGTTAGTTCCAGGAGTGATACATCACCGCCGCGAGTTTTCTACCTCCGCTACGGCGTCCTCCGCGGACTCGCCATGTTGTTTACTATTTGACACGTTAAATAACTTCTCCCGGTTTTCCCACTTCGACACTTTTCCGTTAGCTTCGTCGGACTGCAGCAGCTTGAACATGAGCCCGACTGTAAAAGTAAAGAGAGTTTTTTTTCGCTCGCCAGTCGCTGGGCGGAGCGTCCTCCCAAAATAACGGCCAGCTTCAGGGAAATCTAGTGGAGCGCCACACATCACACACACACACGAGCACGCGCGCGCGCGCGCGCCGTGGTGCTAACGGTTTAGCCGTGTCACTTGGTTATATAGAGAATAACCAGCCCCTTTCATAGGTATGACCAAACCCAACATAAGCTTTTCCGCTATGCTGGAAAAAATCCATCTTTGTCTGACGAGCTAGCAACTAACAACACTGGCCGAGCTGGTCGGAAAAACCTTACCCAGTTATTTTCAACTTTCCAATTGCACTTAAGTAAACTAAACAATAACTGTTCAAGATGAACTAATTGCGTTTTCTGATCTGTTTTGTTAAAAACAGCTTGTCTACAACAAATCATTAGCTTTATTTTTCAAAAATGGTTTTGAACCAATCTAACAGGTGGACCAGATATAGCAGTTTGTTTAACAACTTCTCAAACACTCTTTTAGAATAGGTGTCACTTGGAACACCTTTAGAAAGCTAGAGTTATATTCCATTTAAAAAAGAATTTAAAAAATTCTATATAGTGCACGTGCCAGTTGTTGGTGCTCAAACAGTAGGGCTACTGATTTTGTTTCAGATTTCACAGCGCAGAGAATTGACACAACTGCGCATGCGTGATGCGTGATCGTATTGACGATGTCAAAACATTACTTCAACGTCTCGCGACGCGTAGGAGGTGACAGAAGGTAAACATTAAACTGTGAGAATCAATTCGCCATACTGTAGTTAATAATCATCATCCAGTCTATAATTCAGCATTGCTTGTTCATGCTTTTTTTTGACAGTCATCTCATATTTTTTTTGAAAACGTGCATTAGCTAGTTAACAGCAATACTTGTAAAGGATAATAATATCATGGTGACTAACAAAACCATTGTAATATTTCAAAGGCATGCTTATTTTATTGTTGTTGTTTTTTTTTAAGGAAAATCTAGAACTGCTTCTAGTGAAGGGAATTTGCGAAAGTGATTTCCCATGAACCCTTGCTAAAGCATGCTCCAGAGAACCTGGTCATGATTTTCAAGAGATAAGAAAAATAGCTGAGAAACACACGTCCTTCAATCTGGCTGCAGAATTGAATGCTTAATTTAACCTTACATACACCATTTATGAAGGCAATTAGCTGAAAATGTAAAGTGCAAACTGCACTGCAGATATATCAGTGATTTCTACAATGTAAGCTTATGTAACATACATTCAGCATCATAATCAACATTGAAGCTGTTTTATTTTCAGACTTAAGCAAACAAGCACTCAGAAGGTAATCAGGATCTAACAAATTGGTGATCAGAAGTTAATATGCAAAGTAACAGCAAATTAATGCCGAAGACTTTAGCCCAAATGCTTGAAAGCTGGCATCATCAGTGCAGTGATGATGATGATTATGATGATGAAGTACAACAGCTGGTCTGAATACAACATTCTGCTAAACAATTCCATCTTTCTCTTTCTGTCTGTCTTATATGACATTAAGACATTTTGTGATCGCACACTTTCACCTACATAAACTAAATCACTTTGGATCTCTGAAAGTAAGAATCACTGACCTTGGCACTAAAGTTTACACAACTGAGCTCTCCGTAACCAGCAGAATTAGATTTGGTAGAGCATGAAAGCACCGACGTATGCAATTTAACACTATCCAATAATTGTAGATTGAATAATAAATCTGACCTGTAGAACAGCGACAAAGGGAATTACAGTATGTTTAAAAAAAAAAAAAAGTCTAGATATATTTTTGTGCTAAGGAAGATTCAAATAAAGTGTAATAAGCAGATATCAAGTACACTTAGCTCAAACAATGAACTATATACTAATATTGAATATTATTGTCATAGTCTAATAACATTAAATTGTACATCTAGCTGATACCACTATGATTGCTAGATACAGTATTTTGTTAGCAGATAAAAATGAATCATACATAAGAGACATTGCAGACTAGAATCAAACTTTTATTTGGACATTCAAAATCCATCAATTATTTTTAACTACTCCACATCTCAGATATAAGTGAAAGAGGTATAAAATGTCCCTACAGTGCTGTTTGTGTTTCAA
>JAOUQX010000008.1:3145905-3167665 GCA_028566295.1 Liobagrus marginatus | reverse complement strand
TCCGATTAAGGTGTTTACATGGAACATTTTCATTCCGATTAAGGTGTTTACATGGAACATTTTCATTCCGATTAAGGTGTTTACATGGAACATTTTCATTCCGATTAAGGAGTTTACATGGAGCATTTTAATTCCGATTAAGGTGTTTACATGAAGCATTTTCATTCCGATTAAGGTGTTTACATGAAGCATTTTCATTCTGATTAAGATGTTTACATGGAGCATTTTCATTCTGATTAAGATGTTTACATGGAGCTGATTAGACTTATTAGACCAATTGACCCGATTAGACCAATTGTAATCGGAATGCAATGCTGCATGTAAACACCCCTAGTGTTTAGGGATTCCCGGGAAAAATCTGCACATGTACGAACCGATGAATGATTGAACCATCCTTTCATGTTAACTCTACAGAACTACAGTGTAGGTGGATGATAAAAGAAAAATGAGAATAAATTATGCTCTCTGACATCATAGCGATCAGCGTCCTGCAGAGATAACTACGCCAAGAGAAATGACAGCTGAATTAAAATGCAGATCCTTTATGGAAAGAAGTAATTACCAGAACGCAAAACAGCCCACGGCCTCCCAGGCAGATAAACGCACTGTTTATTATTTTACTTAACATGAGTTGAATTGTCTACCGCTTGACCACAGACTGAAAAGCATGCTCACCTCTAAATGCACCGTGCAAAGTTTAATCTTTAATTCACATCTGTTTAGATATAATACACTAATCATTTATATACGAGACCAAAACGGTTAGCGTTGGGACTTGTTATCATAGCAGTATTAATAGTAGCTAAACCGAACATCATCTACATAAACTTTAAAGGAACATATTAATATTATATAGTTTTAAAACATTTCATGATTTTATGTTTCATTTTTTAAATATTAAATTAAAGCTAAAGATGACTGCTTAGCTCACTGGTTCTTAGCATTAACACTTATGATGCTATATTGACAAACAGTTTGCTTAGCGTAACTTTAAAGCTTCCTGTTGCTGCTTGCTGTAACTTCAGCAGGTTAAAGAGAATCTAATGAGAGTTTCACCCTCATAAATTTCATTTGAAACCAATACAGGCACTATGTGTGAGTATCACAGCAGAAAGCATCTAATTATCCTACCCATAAATTATTACCCCCTCTATGCCCCTATGATTCGGGTGAATTATCGCTCCCCATTTCCTCCAAACCTGGGGTAACCTACCGAACATTAAATCTGTACTGTTTGTTTTAGAGGGATCTGATCTCTCACTGTGTGTTCCTGAGACTCTGAAGGAGAGTCTGTTCTGTAAATATGATTTTCTTTTGTGCTGCCTGGCACTTGTGACTTTAGTTAAATCAGAGGAGATGGATTCCCAAACGTGAAACACATTTATCTATAACCTCAATGTGAAATATGTCCTTTTACTATGGCCAAAAATATCTACTATAAAGGTTATGTGTGTGTGTGTGTGTGTGTGTGTGTGTGTGTGTGCGTGTCCCAGTTTAACAAAGTAGTTCAACCAGTGCTAGCTCCAGTGTTTAGTTTGGAACATGGACATAACTTTTGCTTTTGTTCCTGACACAAAGTGAATGATGGGGAAAAAAAAGGCAAAAATATCAGTCACTTTTCATAAAATCTCATCTATTTTAGATTCATGCATCATTTTGCTTTAGTAATGTTGTCAAAGGTTTTATTCACATCATGGTGTCATTTCTACTCAGATTATTAGGTTAAGTGTATTGTTCTTTAGTGTACATGCTTTATCTCTGTTTATATGCCTAGTATTATAGTGTTTTTTAATTTTGAAATTACTTATTCATTACTTTTATTATTACACTTTAATAATCTCTGTGGAAAAATTGGGTATTTTTTGCATATCCAATCTTATTAGGATGCGGGGGTCAGATTGCAGGGTCAGTCAGGGGCAGTCAGCACCCTCTGGAGCAAGTGGGGTTAAGGGCCTTGCTAAAGGGCCTAATTATGGTAACTTGCCAATTCCGAGGTTTGAACCCTGACCCTCTCATTACGGACCCAGAGCATTAACCATTGAGCCACCACATCCCCCGTATCTGTCTGACGATGCATTTCCACATCATGACCTTAGATCTTGGATCCTACATTCCTTTCCCTAATGGACACAAATGAACTATAATTCTTTAATAATATTGCTTGGATGACTGTCCACGTTAGGATGTCCTTTACGACATCAGCAGGATCTGGTCATTCTTCTTTATGAGATTTGTTCTATTCCTTGTCATCTCACAGTTGAAAACATATGAAACATAGTCCTGGCAGGTGCTCCGGTGACCGGCACCAACCTACTCCTGCAACCAATATCAAATGCGGCCGTGTTACGTTTTAAATCTTCCTATCGACCTCAAACACCCTCACGGACTTCCTGTAGCCGCCAACTATCAGGAATCACTTAACAAACACTTGCTTTACACCATGTCTCCTTATGCAAGCTACAAATATGGCTTGACCTGACCCGCGAACCCTCAAAATACAGGGCAGACACACGTCAAGTCTTTTCACTGTCCTGACTCACAGATGGTGGAATGATCTTCTCCTGGCTGTCCAAACAGCTGAGTCACTCAATGAGTCACTTTGTACCTTGTATTCATTTACGGTACATCAGCATCAGACTGAGCTTTGGTTCTTGAAACTCTGGCTAATTACTGTTTTTCTTTTCATAATGTACTTTTTCATTCTCCCATAGATGCATTCATTAATGCATTAATTTCCATACGCTTTTGTAATGTACCTGTTATTGTTACATTAGAGCAGAAGAAATGATTAAACATAAGTTGCCTCCCACAAGCATCTTATGATTGAGTGCAAAGGCAAAAAGAGACATTCTTGTGGGTAGTGTGTCAACATACATAGTGCTATGGAGCTCCAGAGGTCTTGAGTTCAAATCCTACCTCATTGACCTTTCCAGACCCCACAACCTTTTTTCTCTTGCACTTGCATATGTTTGAAGACTGGAGGAAACCAGAGTACGTGGCGAAAACTCAACCAAGCACAACATGCAATCTCCACCCAGAAAGACCAGTGGTCAGGAATCAAACCTATGACCTTCTTGCTTTGAGGTAGGACCACTCTACCACTATGCCACGTTCCTAGCCTGCTAATAAAGGCAAAAATAGCCTTTTCTAAGATTCACAATGTTGCTCCGTACTTAAATGTTATGAAAAACTAATTGTGTGTGTTGTGATTATTCGGTTTTTCTTTCATTTATTTCTTTTTTTAATTTCTTTTGAACTGAAACCAGATTATTATATATCCTTTCTAAGATTTAAAGTGAAAATCCCATAATTCCTGTGTTTGCTCCTCTCTTGCACTCCTCTTATGATCTAAATCCCTACCGTTGCTTAAGCCTTTCATCACACTATGTTTATTCCGCATGGTATGAGCCGTATTGCAGCCTTCCATTGTTGCTACCGGACACATTTTACTCTTGTTGGTATACGCCGTCTCCGAAATGCTCCTATTCCTCTGTTGTTTTAGGATCAACAGTCACTGCTTGCCATTTTTTACACTATGGCAATTTAAAGTGTGTTTATGGCTCTGGGAAAAACGCCTCATACTGCAGCGGCACTTTGCTGGCACTAAATCTTTACAGCTTGAGATTCAGAGCTGGGTTCCCATTTTCCCAGTAATGGTCTGGGAAAAGCTGTCAGCTTATTCAATGTAATTTTAGCCAGAAGTGCCGAGCTTAAGGTGTTGGACTGATCATGGGTTCAATTCCAGCACACCACTCAAGCTGCCGCTGCTGGGCCCGTGAGCAAGCCCCATAACCCTCAACTGCTCAGTTGGATAAATGAGATAAATGTAAGTCACTCTCGATGAGGGCGCCTGCTAAATGCTGTAAATGTAAATGTTATTTTAAGAAGAACACTTGCAGTCTAACACCTTAACCACTAAGGTAGCACTTCCCATAGGCCTGGTCTAGTTTGTTTTAATGAAAATAATTTGATCACGAACGTTTATGGACAACAGATCATTCGATTACACAGACAGACAGATAGATGGCTGGCTGGCTGGCTGGCTGGATGGATGGATGGGTGGATGGATGGATGGATGGGTGGATGGATGGATGGATGGGTGGATGGATGGGTGGATGGATGGATGGGTGGATGGATGGATGGATGGGTGGATGGATGAGTGGATGGATGGATGGATGGATGGATGTGTGGATGGATGGATGGATGAATGGATGGATGGATGGATGTGTGGATGGATGGATGGATGGATGGATGTGTGGATGGATGGATGGATGGATGGATGGATGACAGGATGAATAAGTAGACAGATGGAAAGTATGATGTAATGACACGTTCAAACCTAATCTATGTTCTTGAAAACTCAATATTCTATAGCTTTTGATTTCTTGTTTAATAAATTGATAAAGATATTAATACCAATTTTAGGAAGATGTGTCTCAGAGTAAAGAAGATTAGATTAGATTATTGCAACAGCGGAGTCTTTTTCAGGTTGAAGAAAAAAAATGCAGCAAAGCACAACATTAAAAGAAGAACGACGGATCAGTGAATGAATGAATGAATGAATATTAAAGCTTCGAGCTGTATGGAAATAAAAGACATACATTAATGAATGCAACGTAGAGTTGTTAATGACCTGTTAAGTTCATGCGCTCCCTCAGTGATGAACATCAGGGCTAACTTCAAAGTGCAAAGAAAAATATACATGCCGAGATCAGACATTTTTGTGCCGCTGTGATGAAAGCTGCTGCACATCAGAGCACGCCGCAGTCGCAGTAATGACAAGCATCAGCACGTACACTGGGTTATGTATCCCGTTTCATGTCATCTCTGCCCCCGGTAAGTGTTTAGCTTTTAGCGTAAGTGTGCCGCATTTCAAAACCAACGTTTTCCGCTGCCAAGTCACAGAGGCGTTTGCACCCTGCACCAACGACTACCAGAGAAAGTGTCCATGTTATTCTCTTCGACCTTAACGCCATCTGTGTATTCAGCGGATCAAACCATGTGCAAAATTAACACTTATTCAAGCTCATATCTCACTCCTGAAGGATCAAAACCGAACTCCGGCCGAGAACACGCTTGACTTTACACTGTTTAAAACAATACACCAGGCTGAGATTATTACCGTCTACAGCACAGGTGTCAAACTCCGTTCCTGGTGGGCCGCAGCCCTGCACAGTTTCGTTCCAACCCTGCTCCAATCAACATGCAGTTTTCAAAAAAGCCAGAAGGACATCATTAGCTGAATCAGGTGTGTTTCATTTGGGTTGAAGCTAAATTGCGTATAAATTAAGTGATATTTGCATGTAATGCTCTTCATCTGGATATTATTCGAGATTCTTTCTCACGTAGTTTAGTCTCAAACGCTCGCACGGTCTTTTTCTTCTTTTTTCCCCTCCAAGCGCCACACAGAACCCATTTGTTACGTCTATCTCTGACCTTTAATCGTGTTTTGAAGTGAAAGCCGCAGCTCTAACAGACAAAACATTAACCCACTGGCACAAAGAATGTAACAAAAAAATCTACAAAAAAAAAAAAAAAAAAAAGAAAGAATACGTTCATCCTAAAATGCGGGCGATTATAATACGAGTCAGTGTGGTTATGGTTTGAGCCAAGAATTTTTAGTACCTGTACCAAGCCTTAACTCAGTGTGTATCATGGATCTAAATCTTTTATCATTTTTCACTTTGCTGTGCAAATGACCTGGGCACATGGATATGAAAAGAACAGGAATGAGAAATCATATTCCACTGAATCAATTGAAAACAGCTTTACTTTAACATTACACTGTCACAGACAAGGTACTAAACCACACCATGTCTCTAGTGGGACCATCAAGGTTACACCTTTTGTATAAAGTCATTACAGCCTCACATTTACTTACCCTAGCTTAGAAAAAGTACACCAAGGTTTCCAGGTAAAAGGTTATATGACATATAGTCATAGTGCTAATCGGAATTTGATTAAAGGTTATGTACAGCTGTTGCTATCGATGGTTTATTTGTTTTAATAACAAATAGCGCAAATGTGTGCGGAAAATGTCAGCTTTTATAGCATCATCTCCTTACCATGATGGAATACACGAGCGCTACGATGCTGACGGGCCAGACGGGGCAGAAGCAGGACAGAATGACCAGCAGCAGGTAGTCGTTGGGTTTGGGTTGTTCCTGCACCGCGTTTCCGGTGGATGAGGTGCGGCTCAGGCTCGGTCTGGAGGCGGACAGGGGAGCCGAGGCGAGCTGCACCACCGAGCTTGATCTCTGTGGTCCCCCGTGGCCGTTCTGCTCGCCCTCGCCTCCCTTCTCGACGTCCACGGCGAGGGTTCCGGAGGTGGACATGCTGAGGCCGTTTCCTGCCCCGCCGTCACACAGCAGCTTCTCGGTCTCATGTTGCGCCCTTCCGCTTTCAGTCAGTCCCGTCTTCTCAAACTCACCGTCGGTGTTTACGGCCATGTTTCACCTCCGAAAACCAGTTTAAACTGAGGGGAAACTTCCGTTTGCTAGAAGCACACTGGTGTAGAAACGAAGTAATGACTCAGCGCTAAACTTCCATCATTCGCAGTTCAGTTACGGGTTAGAATAATTCCCAATAAAACGCAAGCCTACTAATAAAGATATTTCACTTTCAGCTTCCTCCACTACAAGCTCGAACATTCAGTCCCATCCGGAGAAGTGTAGCGTGTCAGTGTGCTCCCGTTTACAGCTGCTCATTTCCTCAAACTCGGACCACTTTATCCTCCCTTTTCACAAAGCCAACAAAGCGGTTCAGGACAAATAAAACGGAGAGGAATAGAAGAAAGAGCTCATTCACGAAAGCGCATCATCATCATCATCACTGTCCTACGACAAGATATGAATGTGTTGGGGAGTAAACAAGCCACTTTTCTATACGCATAAACGCAGAGAGAGAGAGAGAGAGAGAGAGAGAGAGTCTGCGTGTCGCGCCGCAGGCGTTTGGTGTGTTTAAAGCTGGTGTTGCGTTAAAGCTGCTGACTGCTCGAGCTTTACTTCACTGCACGAGCTCTACTCACTACTGGACTGTGCACGGGTCCTCCCATCAGCCCCCGCGCTGCTGCTGCGTGCGGACTATCCCCATGAACAGAGGTGCAGAGAGACACTCCCTATCGCTCACATTATTCTTTAGATTTCTGTCCAGCGGAAATAGGATTTAGGAAATCATTTCATCTCCTCTCCAATCAATTTCATACATAAAAGCTTTCGATTCGAAGATAAATAACACGCAGCTTTCTGTCAACAGCAATAATACCGTGATAAGAAATCTACATGCCTTCAAATCCAGCATGGTTACAAAAATGCCCACAATATTTATATATAAGAGAAAAACTATATAATAAGAGAAAAAGAAATAATGTTTGCTACTGCTGTTTATTACAGTATACAGTATTACTGTATTGTGCTGTAAATGCTGACTCATGCTTTTGTAGAATTGAACTTGGTGTTTTGTATCCAAAGTCGTCTAAACGTAAATATATAATATAAGGAAATAAAATCATGTTAAATCCATCATTAATATTTATTTTCTGGGTTGCACTCTAAGGAAAGAAGAAAAGCATGCCATTAGTTCAGTTTATTGGTCACATGCACATCATACAGTACAACATACAGTGAAACTCTTTGATTCCGCATATCCCAGCATACAAATTTGAACGCTGGGGTCAGAGTGCAGGGTCAGCCAGAATGAACGTTGCCCCTGGAGCAGGTGAGGTTAAGGGCCTTGCTCAATGACCCAATGATGGTGGCTTGCCTGGTGCGATGCTTGAACCCCCGACCCTCTGATCACTGACCCAGAGCCTTATACCATTGAGCCACCATTCTGTAAGCTAAACGTTAAGCTTAATGGACAACTTAGTATTGTTTTTTTTCAACGACAAAAGATTTCTACCAAAAGCTGTAACATTATTTATCTAAGGGAAACTTAAAGAAGTGAAACTTCACATAGGTAGTAACCTGAGCTTAGGGTAAACCCTGGAGCCAGCAGTTCTGAGGTAGATACTGTATATACTGGATATAACTTGTTTAAAATTGTAAGAGTGTGCCAGTTGTGGCATTAGAGTCTCATAACCACATAACAATTATGTAACAGTAGATAGAAGTGTTTTAAAAAATGCTTGGCTTTGCAAAAAATAATTAAGAAAGCATAAAACAGCATTTCTACTGCGCTTGTGTTTAACTGTTTAACTGTTACTACAATGCAACCATGGCAGAACAGCCTGAACATCCTGAATGACTCCTGAAGCTCTAAAAATGTATATATTAGCTTTGTTTTGGTGATTATTTTGTGTTATAATATTATCCAGATCTGTCTCGAACCAGCCAATAGAAAACAACTGGAAAAGCACTTTAGTGCAAATATATATATATATACTTTTATTATATACAAAAGTATATATATACTTTTAGTATATATATATATATACTGTTATATTATATAAATTTTGAATCCAGACATGTGCTTTTAAAGCAGATAATGTTTAAGGTCACAAAGCATCAATGTGCATAAAAACTCTGAGCCGTGTCTTATTCCGGTAATATGAACAGCATGGATGACTTTTGGGAAGATCTAAACAATGTCTATGGGGAATTAGGGAAATTTCCTGAACGCTAATTGACAATAAATTGTCTAAAGACTCTAATCTGAGCCCATCCCATTTTAGACAGAAAGCCTCACAACTGGCAATTTACCATCATTGGGCCCTTGAGCATGGCCTTTAACCCCACTTGGTCCAGGGGCGCTGCACATTCTGGCTGGCCTTGCGCTCTGAACCCAGCTTCTTAATAAGCTGGAATATGCAAAAAAAAAAAAAAAACTACTTCATTTCTCCCTAGGGATTAATAGATAGGGTTATTAATAGTGTATAATAAAAGAAAAATAAGGGGGAAAAATCAGGTATTTACTGCAGACTACAGATTTCTAGGGTACTTTTTAAAACACACAACCTGATTATTTAAATCTGCTTTGTTCGAGCAGATCACGTCTTTACTGTAGCTCCATCAAACAGCGTAGTTCACCTCAGCACAGTACCAATAGTGATTCCAGAACTATCCTATAAATATGCACAAACACACTTTAAAGTGTACAATAAGGGCTATTCCCACCTATTATTGCACAGTGTAGATGTACAGTAGCTCACAAAAGTAAGTACACCCCTCACATTTGTGTAAATATTTCATTATACGTTTCATGTAACAACGCTGAAGAAATGAAACTTTGCTACAATGTAAAGTAGTGTGTGTACAGCTCCTATAACAGTGTACATTTGCTGTCCCCTCAAAATAACTCAACACACAGCCATTAATGTCTAAACCACTGGCAACAAAGTGAGTACAGCCCTAAGTAAAATGTTCAAATTGGGCCTAATAAGCCATTTTCCCTCCCCGGTGTCATGTGACTTGTTAGTGTTACAAGGTCTCAGGTGTGAATGAGGAGCAGGTGTGTTAAATTTGGTGTTATCGCTCTCACTCTCTCTAACTGGTCACTTGAAGTTCAACATGGCACCTCATGGCAAAGAACTCTTTGAGGATCTGAAATAAAGAATTTTTGCTCTACATAAAGATGGACTAGGCTATAAGAAGATTGCCAAGACACTGAAACTGAGCTGCAGGACGGTGGTCAATACCATACAGAGATTTAACAGGACAGGTTCCACTCAGAACAGGCCTCGTCATGGTCGACCTAAGAAGTTGAGTGCACATGCTCAGCGTCATATCCAGTAGTAGTCTTTATGATATAGACGTATGAGTGCCACCAGCATTGCTGCAGAGGTTGAAGTGGTGAGTTATCTGCCTGTCAGTGCTCAGACCATAAACAGCACACGGAATCAAATTAGTCTGTATGGCTGTCATCCCTGAAGGAAGTCTCTTCTAAAGATGATACATAAGAAAGCCCTCAAACAGTTTGCTGAAGACAAGCAGAATAAGGACATGGATTACTGGAACCATGTCCTTTGGACTGATGAGACCAAGATAAACTTATTTGATTCAGATGGTGTCACGCGTGTGTTTCAGCAACCAGGCGAGGAGTATAAAGACAAGTGTGTCTTGCCTACAGTCATGCATGGTGATGGGAGTGTTATGGTCTGGGGCTGCATGCGTGCTGCCGGCACTGGGGAGCTACAGTTCATTGAGGGAACCATGAATGATGATAACCATGAATTATCACACCTGCTCCTCATTCACACCTGAGAACTTGTAACACTAACGAGCCACATGTCACCGGGGAGGGAAAATGTCTTATTAGGCCCAATTTGAACATTTTACTTAGTGGTGTACTCACTTTGTTGCCAGTGGTTTTGACATTAATGGCTGTGTGTTGAGTTATTTTGAGGGGACAGAAAATGTACACTGTTATACAAGCTATACACTCAATACTTTACATTGTAGCAAAGTGTCATTTCTTCAGTGTTGTCACACGAAAAGATATAAGAAAATATTTGCAAACATGTGAGGGGTGTACTTACTTTTGTGAGATACTGTATAATGTTAATTTATGCACGTAATGCATCTACACTCTGCTATATTGTGATTCATGGCCATATAACCTGATTTGCAGTGTTGTATACAGTCTAGTGTTGTGTTTACTCTGTTACTCCCTGGACTAACTATATTTCATACTTCACTTAACGCATCAGTGGTGAGAAAGTAAGTAAAGTAAGTTAAAAATGATGACTTTGCCTGAGATATCCAGAGTGCATGTGTGAATTATACTGACAATATACCTTTTTCTTAACTTACAAAAAAAAATAAAAATTCAGAGCGAGATAGTCAGCACCATGAGTAGCAACGGGAAGGCAATGACCACGCTTTCCAAGCACTGAGTTTGAGAAATGTGATTTATTGCAACATGCTGCATAAACTTTATGTAAAATACACGGATCTACATGCGTTATATGGTAACGGGTTTACTCAAAATGGAAAATCATTGATCTACATATTATGCAGTAGTATTTTCTCAAATATCAGATACTTATCACATCAGAACTTAAATATCATTCCTCAAAACAAGCAGCATGCCCATTTTATGCTCTATAAATACGAATTCCAGTAGCACGGCTCAAATGAATAATGTGGCTGTCAGACTTTTTCATTTGGTAGCTTTATCACTGACAGTCATTATTTGTAGTGTTCTGAAATTGCTTTTTCGAAAGTTGTGGTTAATTGATACATTTTCTTCTTGAGGTTTATCCATCCATTGTCTAGCGTTTATCCTGTTCAGGGTTGTTGGGGTACTGGAGTCTATCCCAGCTAAGTTAGGGTGTGAGGTGGGGTACATCCTGTACAATCAGCAGTTAATCGCAGGACTAACACTTAGAGACAGACAACCCTTCACACACACACACATTCACTCCTATGGACAATTCAGAGTAGCACATTCACCTACGCCCAATCACATGTGTTTGGAGGCGGAAGGAAACCGGAGTACCCGGAAACATATAACCTCCAAGCAGGGGGAGAGCATGCAAACTCCACACAGAAAGACCCTGTGTGGGAATCAAACCCATGACATTCTTGCTGTGAGGCAGGAGTGCTAACCACTCTGCTACCGTGACGCCTCAAAAAAATATTAATTAATAAAAAATATTCCTATTCATGTTGTTCAGGGGCTACATGTGTCCTTAAGAAGAAATTTTCTGCAAGCCAGTTCTGGACGGACTGCGTCAAGTACGACGTCACAGTGTTCCAGTATATTGGAGAGCTCTGTCGATATTTGATAAATCAACCCAAGGTAACTCCCCTTTATATATTTATAAATATATATATATTTATATAAAATAGAAATAATTTTTAATTCAGTATTCTTCATTTAAGGACACTTCCTCTCACCTGCACTGGCTCCACTTACCTGTTTAAATGTGGTTTAATTGTACACAGACTCCGGAGGAGATGGCACATAAAGTTCGCATTGCTGCAGGGAGTGGGTTGAGAGCAGACGTCTGGAAGGAATTTTCTAGACGCTACGGAAAAATCCGGATTTGCGAGGCGTACGGTTTGACCGAGGCCAGCATTGGCTTCGTTAACTGCACCACTGAAATTGGACCCATAGGCCGGGCCAGTTATTTCAACAAGGTTAATTTCGATTTTCAGACTCTGAGGCTGACCATGGAAAATGTCTTTACATAAACGACGTGGCTTGTGCCTAGTACAAATTGTAGCATTGATTTATCTGCTGGATTCATTATCATTTGTAAAATCCAAAACAAGAATCGATATCCTTCAGCTTTAAATGGGGATTGATTTCTAAATGTTGTGATTTCTGTAATAACATGTTGTTTTAACCGTTTTCTGTATTCCAGCGAAGTCTACCATTCACATTTTTACAATGTGACCCGGAAACATATGAACCGCTCCGAACAGATAAGGGCCGCTGTGTGGAAGTAAAAAAAGGTGTGTGTGGAATAACCCAAAATAACAGAACATGATGTTATACAGAAATAATGCACATTGGGGTGTGATGCAGCATGACACAAGCAGAATGTTACGACATCCCACCCCAAAATGCATTGTGCTACTTGCACTTTCTGGATTGCTTTACTCAATGTATACCACAGGGATCTGCCAATGAATACAATGTTTAATTTATTAATGTGTGAAAATCAGAGTCAGATAGTAGGATGTTGTGGAACCTCCTAGAAAGAAGTTACATCCCTACCCACTTATGTTATAACCCCATTGTCCTCAGCATCATTATTCTTTTTTTATCTCATTGGTTTGATCAGACATTTCTCTCCCTCCCTTCCATACCTTACCTCTCTCTCTCTCTCTCTCTCTCTCTCTCTCTCTCTCTCTCTCTCTCGCTCTCTCTCTCTCTCTCTCTCAAAGAAATGCAGCTGGAAAGCATCAATAACTATGTCCTGAGCACTTCTCTGTGCTAATAAATCTCATAAAGCATTGTGGCTGTTACAACGTGCTTAAAACGAACCTACATTCCATAAATGTTGTAAATGTTAACGATTATTGATTTATTTACCATATTTTTTTAAATCCTTCTTTAAAAATTCTTCGATTGTGTTTGCCTTTTGACCCAGCGAATGAGTTGTTACTATAGAAACAAGAACATAATAAAATGATTAATATTAACCCATCGTTAGTGTTAAAGCTGGTACTTGTGCTCTTACACACTGATTAGATTTGTCCATTTAAGTAAACTGTGGTACAAGTAACGGATAAAACACAACATGGCCTGGTGTTAAAAGAATATAATTTACTGGGGTGGCATGGTTACTGTTATCACCCTACATTGAATTATTGTAGAACAACTTTATGTCCTGCTGCACTTTCCTCCTTTGTATCCTGATATTTGATTTTGTTTTTTCAGGTGAAGTTGGATTGCTGGTTGCCCCGCTGTCTTTAACCAACCCCTTTCTTGGATATGCGGGGAACAAAACAATGTCTGAAAAGAAGCTGCTGAGAGATGTGTTTAAAGAGGGGGATGTATATTTCAACACTGGGGATTTGATGCTGCAGGATCACAGAGACTTTGTGTACTTCAAAGACCGGATCGGAGACACATTCAGGTATTATGCTGCTGTGCATTTCGACAAATGAATAGATAGCTGTCTGTGTCTGTGCCTTTCTTGTGGACCAGAATTTCTAGGCTATGTCTATTTTTCAAATCTGAACACCTGATGCTTTCAGGACAACATTAATACAAAAATAAAAAAATAAAATCAGCACATAAATGCATTATCGTATGTCTTGCTTTTCTAAATTTGACATAAAAATATACAGAAAGCAGGTGGGGAAGCTCTGGAACCAGTTCCTAAATTTGGCCAAAAAAGTGTCGTATACTTTTTAACATTCAAATGAGTTTCTGAATGAAAGATTGATGAACAGCCATTCGTCAAACCGACCGTCAATGTAAACACTCTGCTGTATTTGTCAGGCTATTTATTGGCCCTTGTGTATACTAGCCCTGATTCTAGTCTTCGTGTGAATGAAATCACCCCGCTGAGAATGCTTAGGACAGAGCGCCTTCCAACCCTTTCCACTTGAGTGGAAGCCATGGCCGAGACTAATAAACACTGTTACTAAAGAGCCAGGCCAAAAACTCGGCATCGTTCATTCATGAAAATGCCAGAAGTGACGCAAGGTCCCCTTACATAGCCAGTTCTGGAGATGGCTTATCAATAGAGTGTAGTGTACTTTCGACTCAAGTAAATGAGTTCAAACCCAAAGCTGGCTGGGACGTTTCTGACTGTGTCATGGTAATGGAGAAGAGGGATGGGCAAACAATAGTCACATTAGCAAGCATGCCATCAGGTCAAATGGTTGGGCCTTTCATTGAGGACATCAAGAGGCATGAGGGGCACAAAGGGGCCGTTTGTCTTGCTTCGGCAAAGTGTATAAAATGTTAACCAGACTTATTAAATGCCGACCAGACAGATTCTCGATAGCAAGGGATTTCCCCCAGTGGAACTCTACACATAATCCAACTTGTAGTAAGGAGAAAATATATGCGATTCCAAGCTAGTGCAGCAAAAGTGTACTTTTGCTTATTGATGTCACTTATGCAAGTCCTACAGCTGACATTCTGTTCTACATCTGACCATCATATCCAGTGCTGTGCCTTTCCTAACCTTTTACAATCTCAATCTCACCAATTTTTTTGTGGCTGAATGAGCAAGTCTTCAGACTGAAAAATGTAGTGGGGAAAATTCCCAAAGGTGTTAAAGCTGTTTATGGTTTAAAAAAAGCAACTTTACATTTTCCCTAGTTCAAGAAGTTCATAAGGATGGCATGGGAAGATGTCCACAAACTTTTGCCAATATAGTGTGTGTATAATATTTTCTGTAGCCACTGCCTAAAACTGTTTTTTTCCCCCCCAACTGGACCAAAATACGACCCAATGTCACAAAGTTTCTTTGTTTCACTTTATTCAGAAGATGCTTTTTTCAGTGAGATTGTAGTACAGGACTCAGGAAGCACGTGCACTCTGAATTTGTAATCATGCAATTCTTGGTCCGATGCATTAAATCAGATTAGGAAATATTGCCATCTAGCGTTTCACATAAAGAATTACAATCTAACCTCAGAGATACAGAATTATTACACCTATTAAATATATTTTGAAATATACTTTTTACACCCATTGCTTTATTTCTTCATATATGCTTATTTAATTTCTTTTTGATTAACAGATGGAAAGGAGAAAATGTGGCCACCACTGAGGTTTCTGAGGTTTTAGGGTCCTTGGAGTTTCTGCAGGATGTAAACGTCTACGGTGTCACTGTTCCAGGTTTTTAAAAGTCCTATTTGTCCTTATAATTACAAGACTATTAACATTCCTTCAAAGTTGAGATATGTTTGCATACAATTTAATGGTTCTCTTTTGTGATCTACAAAATAATGCGTTCAAATTTTATTTCATGGTTATTGTATCTCACTCCTGATAGTGGCAATGAAAAAATACGTAATAAATAAGGGGTAATGACAAAAGGCAAAGACTATTCGGAGTGGGTTCATAAATGAATAGAGTGAATAGGAGTACGGGATTGATTTACTAAAGAAATTATATAGCGGACATTAATTTGATTAAATACATGAATATTTCTTGTTTATATTCAGGCTATGAGGGAAGAGCAGGGATGGCAGCTGTGGTCTTAAAGGAAGGCCGTGAGATGGATGGCGAAAGCTTTTACAATCATTTGGTACAGCATCTCCCAGCATATGCCTGGCCATGGTTTTTAAGAGTCCAGGTAGGTGATAGATAAATATAAATGGCCAATAAATAAGTGTTGTGCAAGGACCAGTTTTTTACACTTTGTTTATTGTTATTTCATTATGATTTTGAACATTAATGCAGACAATGGCCTGAAATCTTCATCCCAAATTTTTATTATTCAACTTTCCACTGTGTTCCTCTGGCTGGTCTAAGTTTAATTTCAGGCTTTTAACATGGAGAAAGCACCTGTTTCACTCCTCCTGCATTTTTGTTTTTTATTGTTTTGATTGCAGACTTTCTTGGACGTGACAGAAACTTTTAAGCAGCAAAAAAAACAGCTAGTGGAAGAGGGTTTCTGTCCTCAGACTGTCCAAGCTCCACTCTATTTCCTGCATAGCTCTAAGAAACAGTACATCCCGCTCTCTCAGAGTGTGTATGATGACATTGTCTCAGGAAAGATACGACTCTAAGCCGTAGTATGGACTGATGCAGCATCTTACTCACTGGTTTATTATTTTTGACAGCTCATGTATTTCTATAATATTTTAACTTGGACCTTGGAGGGAAACACTGGACATTATAAAAGCATTGTCACTTTTCACAGTGTTTGAAGTACTTTTTATGGTCAATGGTGGAAAACAAATTCTGATCTTTTTTATCACATACGCAATCGCAATAAAATGTTTTTATTCCAAAATATACCAGGGTTAGGTATTTGAAGGCTGGGGTCAGAGCGCAGGGTCAGCCAGAACGTGCGGCGTTCCTGGAGCAACTGAGGTTAAGGGCCTTGCTCAAAGACCCAATGATGGTAGCTTGCCTGGTGCGAGGTCCAAGTTTTGTTGATCGAAAAATAATTAAACAATTGTGCAAATATATACCAAAAACTCGCTGAAAAAAAAAACAAAAAAAAACTGCTAATGGTACAGGTATATGTAATGTTTGGAGAGAAATGTTGAAACTTCTTTAATGTACAGTACATGTAAAGTCATTCACTGTCTAGCGTTTATCCTGTTCAGGCTCAAGGGGGCGCTGAAATCTATCCCAGCTAACTTAGGGTGTGAGACGGGTACACACTGTACAATCGGCAGTTAATCACAGGGCTAACACTTAGAGACAGACAACTATTCACACACACACATTCACTCCTACGGACAATTTAGAGTAGATAATTCACCTATGCCTACATATCATATGTGTTTGGACACGGGAGGAAACCGGAGTACCCTTGAGAAAACCCACGCAAGCACAAAGAGAACGTGCAAACTCTACACCGAAACACCCTGGGCGGGAATCGCACCCATAACCTTCTTGCTGTGAGGCAGGAGTGCAAACCACTCTGCCAGCGTACCGCCCGTGTACGTAACATATAGTATTAAAATGATATCTTCTAGTATATGTTGATATGTGACATGTATAGAGACATGGAAAGAATGGTGTGTTTTGATCTTTTCTTGGTGGCCTTCTAATTGTAGTCGCAGAAACAAAACTTTTGGTTTCAATACCAGATCAGTCATTGGCTATAAATTTTGACTTTGCTTGTTATATTAGGTGTATTGTATTGTATTAATACATGTAGAGTCAAATGCAAAGTTTTTAAGCATGACCAAACTGGCTTATGTAGGTAAGGATTAGGTAGAAGACTAAATCAAAATCAAATGCTGTAAACAGTAGATCTATAGATAGATGCTGAAAGACACTGAGCCTCAAATTGGTTAAAAAAAATTGCTATGAAGTAAAACAAAACAGCAACTTTAATGAAGTCATCACTAGAATATTTGACCCTTTTGTTCAAGAGGAGTTGATTAAGGTTCTAAATAAAATATGTGTTTAATTATGAAAGATGAACAAAATAAAAAACATTTTTGCAATTGTTGGTACATCTACATTGAGTACTTTTTATTAAAGTCTTTTGCCTCCTGCTAGAAGCCCCGTGGTGGATAAAAGTTCCTGGTTGAGCAGCAACTCCTGCTATTGCAAACCCTCTGGTAGTGTAAATACTAAACGTTCCTGTAAAAATAAAGACTTTCCCTCACTAGAGGTCAGCAGATATATGTTGATTAGTATGTAATCCATTTTTTTCAGACAGCCATCTAGATTAAGCATTAACTATGTAATGTGTTGGTTGAATTGGACACTAGATTTTGAAACACACCACCGTCTTGGCAACGTGGCAACAGGATGCTGCTTAACTGTTAGCAGTGTAATGCTGCCGGGCATCAGAGAGTGCCCAGTAACATAAGGAAATTATACCTTAGCCTCTGCTACGCAAAACACTTTTGACATAGCCAATAAACTGTCTTAAAATAGTGACCGTATATTTAATTGGTTTAAAAAAAATATCACTTTAAAAAGCTGCTGACTGCTTTAATTTAGTAAAACAAGACCGGGGTACATATTATTTTCTTTAGATTACTATTAGAGATCGTAATCTAGAATAAGACATCCAGATATACAGTGTGACAAAGCCGTGATGGGGATGAAGTTATGTTACGTTATTTTGCCAGCATACGCTTACATCATTTATCAAGAGAAAGGTGCCACCACCGAAACCTCAATGACCAAATATTGTTTAAGTGATAGTTGCATGGTGATTTTTACATTTGCATTTCAGACATTGGGCGACGCTTTAATCCAGGGCGATTTACATTTTATGTTACCAAAATGAACAGTTGAGTGTTAAGGGCCTTGCTCAGGGGCCCAGCAGTGGCAGCTTGGTGGTGCTGGGATTCAAACCCATGATTTTCCCATCAACGGTCCAGCACTTTAACCACTGAACTTCCACTTCATTTTTGTTGCACTATTGTAAGCATTAATCTGATAGTACCATATTCTGTGTTCCCCACCCAATTTAGGGTGCACATGAAGCTTTGTTTAGTAAACATATGAAACTGTGTATAGTGTATAAGATACTATTAACTATTGTAATTATATGAGATATGTAACTATTATTATATTGTACAATATTTAAGGTATAGCATTTTTGTGTAAAAAAAAAAAAAAAAGGCAAAGGTAGCCTGTGCGTTCTGCTATAAGTGTATCAGGTGCGACAACTACTGAGAATATTTTACCACACAAATAATATCTGGACTGACTCTAATCACTCTAATGACTCTAATCTAATTTGTATGCTGGGATATGCGGAATCAAAGAATTTCACTGTATGTGGCACTGTATGATGTGCATGTGACCAATAAACTCAACTTGAACTTTTTAACTTTAACTTAATCAGCCGTAACATTACAACCACCTGTCTAATTTTCTCTTGCTCCATTTTTTGCTGCCAAAATAAATACTGACTATTACAGCATGGCTCCCAACAAAACTCTGAAGGTGTTCTGTGGTATCCTGTCCCAAATCAACATAGAAAATTCTTGCCATTACAAATTGGCACTCGTCACAGTTGTTAAGATCCTAAATGTTGCCCAAATTTTTTCTGCTCCCAACATGTTTCTGCTCCCAACATGTAGTCAACACTTTTGACTAAACAGATACAAGCAAAACTTTATTTATTTAATTTTTACAAAAAGAACTGAAAGCAGGTTGGATTGATCACTGTTTCTCGGTAAACACAGTCTCTGTCTCTGTCTCTCTCTCTCTCTCTCTCTCTGTCTCTCTCTCTCTCTCGCTCTCTCTACCTGCTCGCGCCGACCTGTGGGCTGCTCGCGGACATCGCACTCGCGCCAGAATCCCCAGAGGAGCGCGAGACCGCCACAGCTTTCTGAAGAGCTCAAAGCTAATGGCTGAAACAAACAGCCTAAATACTTTAACATTCTTCAAAAGTAATAATATTTTTACTCCTTCATTTAGCGAATTTTCCGGGATATTTTCTTCCTTCAAATAAACCTCTGGAAGAGGAGCCTAAAGTTTTTGTAACTGCCATGACTAACGCTTAGCTACACTCTGTTTTGGCTGGGATTATTTGTTTTGCCTCAGCGAAAGTGCGAAGAAGCTCTATACGGAATTTTTATGATGTGGTCTAAGAGGAATTGGAGGTGTTTTGCTGGGTGTTTGACTCTGCTGGGTGCTCTAGTGGGGAATTTAGCTGGAGAGATGCCCGGGAGAAGCCAGTTTCAGGTGGAGCGCAACTCTCAAGCCGCCGAGAGCAGAATGAGAAGACGCGGCAAGCAGGAGTCCCTCAGAGGGTGAGTGGCTTCCTAACGTCCGGTAAAGTTGCCGCGTCCCAAACCGCAACAAGCTTCTTAATTTAGCGCTGCGCTGTTATACAGTAACGCCAGGTAACGATACCTTTAAACCTTATGACGCATCGCTTGGTTCACTTGAGCTACATGTAAAAGTAAGTACACGTTAACTATCCTTTTCCCCCGAAAGTGCTCTTAGCCAACAAATAAAATACTGATTTATTTTTTGTTTAGTCATTAATTGTTTTTGAGAACCTCAGCTTTCGATGTGTAAACTGATTAGTCTTGTTCTGGTTAATATAATTGCTGTACTGATTTATCCACAAATTTTTTTAATAGAATCACTATTTTGGGATTTAATTAAGGAAATACATGAACATGTCATCATAAAGAAGCCTTTATTTGTTACTTTTTCCCCTAGCATATTTCAGCTTGTTCGAAAGTAATGGTCACATGACACAGCCCCCTTGTAGCAAACAGAGTTAAGGGCCTTGTTCAAGATCCCAACATCTGCAGCATGGCAGTGCTAAGGCTTGAACCTCAGACTTTTTGTTCAAAAACTCGTCGTTGACCCAACACTGTCCCTTTGTTTTATCATAGCATAATAAATAATCGGTGAAGAGGTGATATGATACATTTACAGCATATCGCTTACTTTTTATCGCTTACTTATTATCGCTTGCTTATTATAGCTAAGCAGTTTAGGGTTAAAGCTAGGGGCCGTGGTAGTGGCAGCTTGATAATACTGAGATTTGAACTCATAACCTTCTGATCAGCAGTTTAACATCTTAACCAGATATATAGCCCAAAGCCAAGTGTTTAAAAGTGTTAATAAGTGCAATTTTGTGTTTACTGATGAATGCCATGTCATGCATTTCAACTATTTATCTATAGTTACATAATATACATATAATTACATTTATTTTTGTGGAACATTTTGTATGACACGCTTACACAGTATCACAATACACAAAATCATCATCCTGAGAAACAGGAAACTGTAAAAAACTCTCTGACCTTCCAGAGCACCAGAACTAAAGACTACTTTCTAAAGACTAAGTGTTATTGTACATAAACATCTGATTAGAGAAAGCTTCATCATATGTACACTTATATGCCTTTTTTTGTAAATAACCTTTTTATCAATAAATTAACACAATTATTAAACACAATTAATTCCTACCAATAAGCAGCTTTTAGGGAGAATTAATCAACACCGTCTGACTGATTTAAGACAGCATCACCAACAGCACTGCAGTGAACACTAAGTGCACTTATCACACTGAGTATTTCAGTATGTCCTGACATTAGGCAAGCCAGCACAGGTAAAACATTTGACTGGAAGCCTCTTATTGTCCACAGTAATAGTAAAACTATTAAAATACTAAATACCTTTAAGAGGGTCGAAGGTAACTATGAAGCAAGGATCCCGAAGGTGTTAGGCCATACTGTCCAAAGCTAGAGTGACGTATCAGTGCTACTTTATTCTGTGGAATAAGATTAGTGGTAAGTAGAAGAAATCTGACTTGAATTTGAGAGCAGTCACGCTATTACCCTGATTAGTACTCCAACACATTTGGATTCACTTTGCTTTATTTGTTGCAGCAGCTGTGTGTACACAGAAATAAACATTGGTCCTTATGGAAGCCTGCTTTCTTATTTCATGTTGAAGTAATTTCATATTTATTGATGTTTTTTTGCATGGTACGACTTAAGTACTTGCCGTTAGCTTTTGCCAGTAAATGAGGAGATTTTGCTATACTACCGTAATTATAGCAATCTGGCTTCTAAATATTCGGCAACCTGATGCTGACTTGTAGTTATTTTTTACTACCTGTGGAACATTTGTGCATGGTTGGTCCTATCATGTAAACAGACCTAATAGAAATCTAAAGGTACTCATTTAAGTAAAATGCAGTTATCTATGTGAACAAAGCTTAGACTCT